>CAJHUC010000543.1:0-141489 GCA_905146915.1 Ostreobium quekettii | reverse complement strand
CATACACGGGAGGTGGCATCCCAAGGAACTCCAACTCCAACCTCTCGTTAGGCAAGACCCTATCCCTCAGTTTTCTCAGCCTAACGCGAACCCCTGCTCGGTGTTTCCTCGTCCACCGCTTTGTGCCGTCAGGCCTCCGCTGGCCTCGGCGAATGTTGTGGAAACATATGGGGGTAGAGTGAAGTAAGGCCTTTAGTCATTTATTATAGTCTATTAGTGGAAGCTGACCTATTATATAGTTTGCTTACAAGCTGCAGATACTCGTAGACCCATTACATGCTAGATTCCCCTAAGTAATAGTGAAGATATGACCTTGTGGAGTCCCAGTACTTTAAGGACAGGCCATGGGGGTATAGTGGGCTACGGTGTATCGATATGGGTCGGTTCTGGGGTACGCTGGGAGTGAGTGACGGTTGCACTATGTACTGTATAGTAGATGTCTGACTGTTGTGGGTGATTGGCCCCGGACCGGCCAATCACCGTGCACAAGGGGGAGGTTTGGTCCAACCCCTCGTTGTTACCGTTCTGGCTCACCGCCCCGCTCCGCACGGGCCTCACGGCCCGGGGAGCAACCGCCAGACTCCATGCTTCCTTAACAATGCAGGACTACACCTGTGCCTATTCTCCCCGGGACCGCAACCGATCGCGAGTGAGCGCTGCTTGACGCCTCTCCTCGGTGCGAAACCCGCATGCGCGGACCACCGGGCGACGGAGGGATCCGGGGGCGCCGACGAAACCACGGCGTACGGGCCCACGCGCCAAGTGGTTTCGGAGCCAAGGCAATCGGCGGGAGGACGCGAGATTGAAGCATCTGGAAATGAGGAAGCATCGCGGATGGAGCAGCTACCCCGAGCATGAACGAATGAAGCGCCGCGAATGGAAGGACCCCAGCCAGCCTTTAAGGCCATGGGGTGGTGGATTCTTTGACGGAGTTGCGGCGCCGATGGAGCTCGGGGGAAGGAGCGCCGCGGGATGAGCGCGGCGGGAGGCAAAAGTGGAGATCAAGAGATGCAAGGCGATGCAACGCCAATTCGGTGCAACAAACGGCATGGAGGACGTGGCGAAGGAATGCCAAGGCGCTGGAAAGGCGAAGGGTCGCCGATCTTGAAAAGGTAGAGCGCCATTTCGATGGCGCCGGCGAGTGAGAGAATGGAGCAACGGCTCCCCGCGGAAAATGCGCCGGCGGCAAGCTATGCTGCCGTTTGAATTGTGGGTGTCAAGCTTGCGCGCGAGGGGCAAGGCCGGTGGAAGGCCGAGCGAGTGGAAGCGACCGAGGATGGGCACCCTCGAGCGGCGGAATTAGGGGGTGCAGGTCGTTGGTTGTGGAGGAGAATGTAGCGGCCATGGCGAGCTGAGGCGGAGCCGCAAAGCGACGTGTTGAGGCCAATCTGGCCGGCGAATGCAAGCGCCACACGGTGGCCACGAGGCTGCTCGTGTTGGCCGGGTGAAAACGCGCCGGAGGGTGGAACGCCGCGGTCGGCCGGTGAGCCAAGGTCGCTGCATGAGGTCGCTGGCCTTGGAGGCCATCCTCGCGGAACATGCATCGATGCTGCCCCGCGAGGCAGCGCAGTTTGGCCGATCCAACCGGTGGATGCAAGCGCCACATGGCGGCCGCGAGGCTGCGCGTGTTGGCCGATTGAAAGCGCGCCGGATGGTGAAACGCCGCGGCCGGTCGGCGAGCTCGCGACGCGGCGGGAAATGGAGGCCTCGGTTGCGGAGCATGGGGCCAATGCTGCCCCGCGAGGAAGAGCATCGGGGCCAATCCGGCCGGTGGAAGTGAGCGCCGCACGGCGGCCTCGAGGCTGCGCGTGTGGGCCGAGCGGAAGCGCGCCGGAGGGCGAAACGCCGCGGCCGGCCGGCGAGCCTGCGTCGCTGCCGGCAAGCAACCTGCGCCGGGGGGGAGTCGCTGCGTCGGACTGGCAGTCAGGGGAGTACGCCGGGCAGCCGCTGGGAACCTGTCTAGTGGCTGTTGATGGGGCGCAAAGGCGGCAACGGTGCGTGGGGGGGCGTTACTGGAAAGTGATTGGCCGTTGGAGGAGAGTGACGCCCGTGCCGGGCACTATTTGGAAGCGCACGCGCCCCAAAGTACTACCAGAAGTGGAACAGTACATTGGGCCACCCCAGGCCAATGTACTGGGTATTGAGGGTGGTACATTGCGCGCACCCTGGCGCCTGGAACTCGCTGCACGAGGGGGAAAGGTTATAGTGGAGCTGTGTCACCCCTTGTGTCTACAAGGAATTACAAATTGGGACCCGAAATTGTTATGTGCTGGAGCTTCAAAGAGGCATTAACTACTGGTTGTTGAGGCTAATGGCGGAACCGATTAGCTGAGGGAATTGCAGGGCGGTAAATAGAGTCGACACACCCCAAGGACCCCAAGAAACATGCAGTTTTGGGGTGTGCCACGAGAGGAATTAGCGGAGATCCATGCGCGCGTGGCCACCTTCGGGTGAATCACGCAACTGATTGGCGCTAGATGGGGCACCCATTGCTACGGGTGATAGGTAGCTGGAGGAGCAGCAGTTACCTAGAAACATTGGGTATTCTTATCTCACCCATGTTTCAGAGTCTACCGACAGAGCGGCGATCCAGTGCGGGCCCCGAGTTGGCAGCCTGGATTCGCTCCACCTAGGAAGCTTGGGCGGTCCGAGATTAGCCCCCATGTTTTCCTAGTGTGGTGAGGATGTGCCAGACAGAGAGCAGCCTGTGGTAGGCCCCGAGTTGGCGACCCAGGTTGGACACCTGGTGCAGGCCCCGAGTTGGCGGCCCAGGTCGAGATAGAGAGCAGCCTAGTGCAGGCCCCGAGTTGGCGGTCTCAGATCGAGATCTGGACGTCAGGAGTCGTGGAGCACTGGTGATCCACATCACCTTCATGACTACCACCCTTGACCTCACCGATTGACTACTCAGTGGGTCAGTAGGGTGCCAGTACACCAGACCCCCTAGACAGGGAGTCCTCGTGTGGCTCCAAGGGCCATTAGGGTGTCAGTACACCAGGTCCTGGGTCCATAGGGTGCCAGTGCACCAGACCCGAAGTGCGGTTGGGGTGACTTAGAGGGCCTCTCTCCACAGTAGGGTGCCACGGTGTGCTAGTGGAGAGGGAAGACTGGGACACCTTCCCAGTTAGTGCGGTCGTAGAAGGCTAACCCCGCCAGAAACCTGCCTAGCCGTGGCATACCTGGTTGAAGCCGTCGGGGGCCCTACGATGCGCTAGTGGGGGTGCAAGTAGACTGGCATAGACGGGACATCAACCAGGCTACACCTTTGAGTTACTTGGGCTATGCATGTGCCCACTTTAAGTGTGGCGTCAGCCCTGAGGTGTCCTGGTAGGTGAGGCTACTAGAGGCCGTTCCCGGGTGGTCCTGTCCCAGGCAAGGGATAACCGGTTTGGTTAGCTGTGAAGTTGGGACTAGACTAGTTGAGGACTCGCGGACACTGCCCCTGAAAAGGTCAGGGATTCGTCCTTGTCCGAAGTACATGGGTAAGATTGTGGGAAATCACTAGTTGAATACCATCTGATCAGTCTAGCTGGCTGGTAGAAAAAAGGGTCACTCTGAGCGAGATAGGGACTACGTCTTGGTCGAGTGACCGGGATTGGGAGGTTCCGAGAGCCTCTGACTACACCGACATGTCTACGTTAGTTTGCTATCAGTCCATTGCTTTCATTGTCTATTCTTTGTTGTCTAGTGGTGCACAGTCGACAGAGGATTATTTTGGAGATGTATACGCTGGGATTTTTGTACATTTGCTATCCTGACTCTGTTGATTCAGTCAGATATTGATGAGACAGAGGAGCACATTGTATTGTTGGTGTGGAGGTGCTCACTTGTTACATGTTGAATTGAGTGGATATGGTGATATCATGTTGTGAGCATTCTTCTGAAATCATGTGCTTGCAGGGATGCAGATTCGCTGTGGATCAGTAGCAGAGTTTTGTATGGTGTGAGCATTGTTGAGACTCTAAGAGGGAGAAACATGCTCAGATGAGTTGCATTGAGACTCTATGAGGGAGAATTGCACTCAATATAGCTCTGACAGGATATGGGACAGTGAGCAGAGGTGATATCCCGGCTATCCAAAGAGGTTTATTTCTGCACAGTGCCTCTCTATGACACCACATTGAGCTGGATAAGTGGATTGTGGGGCTGCTATTATCATTGAGTTGTGTATGAGTACCTATGAGGGGATAACACACTCGAGCAGCCATGTCATACCTCTGGGAGAGACTGGTACTGGAGTGCTGACTGTTTCTGTCTTGGGTATGCATGTGAGAGCGCCCAAGTACAGTGATGTGTTTATACCAGCATAGTTTTGGACATGGAGGATCGAGAACAGATTTTTACATTTGTTCATTCGGTTGGTCAGGATTCTGTACCTATTTGTTGGCAGTGCTCTGCTATATTCTTTATTCACAGAGGTGAGCTGGTCTTGGACATCCCCCTCATGCATAGACTGTTCATTTCACCCGCAGATCGTATGCATGATGGACCTGGCCATTGATGGGATAGTCATGAGAGATCAGGGTATGCCGAGAGTGGTTGTGATACCACCATTGTGTTGATGCAGGGATGGCTGGTCAGGTGGGCCAGGAGGCAGTTCGGCATTACTGCCGTGTAGGATTGATGCGGACCTGAGTCAGTGTCAGGTTAACACTGATCGGATATCTGCGACTCTGACCGATCAGCAGGAGCGCATCAGGTGTTTGTGGCTTGGCTAGCCAGTGAGCCAATGCCATTTTTGCTCAGTTTTGGGTTTGACGCGTCTATATGGTGTTGAGGTAGAGGTAGACGCAGGGTGGACCATGCCTGGCCAGGCACTACACCGAATTGAAGCGCGTACAGTCTTTCATAGTTCATATGCTAGGGTGCCTAGTTAGGCGAACAAGTTCATGAGACTTGTACATGTCAGTATTGGCGTGACCCCTATGCATGTGGTGTCGCCTCAGTTGCGATATGGATAGAGTGGAGAGAGACTGGTCTGGGCTCTATTGCTGTGGGCAGCCCCAGACCTAAGAGCCGGATTTTGGACCACTGTTCTGGAGGCTATGGCAGTGGTATATAGCACAGGTGTGCTAGAGTCAGTTGATACTGGGAACTTGCAGACTTTAGCTTACAGTCAGCAGTTCTAACTAGATCACTGGTTCGATATATGTTGGATGAGGAGTGTACCATGTTGTTGGGATACCAGGGCACTCCGGAATGTTGGATATATGGGTAGCGCAAGAGGCATACTTGTTTATTTCAGCTCACATATAAAAGGAAGAGGAATTAAGTATCATGAACAGCTGGTCGGTTCATTGATTACTCTCTCTTCTGAGTTGAAAATTCTTGATGGAGTTGGCTGCTAGAGGATGTATGAGTATGGGAGCAGTCTACTCAGGGATGCCATGATGCCCATGTGCCAGGTCATCTGTAGAGACCTGATCATAGCCAACACTCAGATCTATCTCTCGAGGAGCACAGTTGCATGCCCCATGTGCAACTGGGGGTATTGGTCAGTTAGGCTCAATTCCACGATTTTAGGAATATGAGCACTCGGCTGTCGGTGAGCCAGCCAAGGATTATTCAAAAGCCCTACACATCGCCGAGGACGGCCGATGCACCCCAGGGGGAAGTAACTGGATATTGCTGGATGTAGCATGGATACAGAGGACAGAGGATTGCTTCCAGTCTCAAAAATCCTCACTACTGGTGCAGACACATAAGGTCAAAATCGGTGGATGGATCATGAGGATAGTAAACCTGATCACACGCAGTTGGTCCATGATGGCAGGTAGAGCTATATACCGATGACCTATATTTGTATGTGTTTTGCGGGTCGATGACTTTCGAGTGTATGAGATGGATATAGTGGACATTGGTTGCATATATACATTCTTGGGTAGCATGGAGGTTTTACCGGTCGCCTTGTGTTCGTAAGCGGTTTCCCCCAGTCCTTAAAAATAGGGGATGCCCGGCCAAGGTCTTCCTCCGGGCTTTATAATAGGAGGCGGACTGAGTATCCCAGAGCATCATAGGCCGTATCGGAGACTGGTGTTGGAGTCCAAGAATGGCGACCATTATTAGATTTGTGGTTCCTAGTGACATGGATAATTGCATACAGATAGGAGACCACTAGATCACACTCGAGGAGTCCTTTCTCAGTTGCGGTCAACGGTTGGGACTGTGCCAGTATCAGAGTCGAGGTGGGTCACATGTGTTGGATTAGTGGAGATTACCTTGATGATGGTCGGACGTTTGAGCTGGTTCTGTACTGAGATTGAGATTGATGACTGTGGCATGAGGAGATCATATCATATACCCAAATGTCAACAGTCATAGCCACATTTGGCTGGACCCAGGCTAGAGAACAGTTGGACATAAGCGCCAAGTGTCTGACTTGGATATGGCTTGAGGATATTGGATTGTTGATGATGACGTCCAGTGATGAGACTATCCCGTTTGAGGGCACAGACGGGAAGGAAGTAGTGAAAACATTTTGCAAAATTTTATTTGTCAGTCCCATTGGAAACTCTGGATCCAGGAGAGAGATGGAACAAAAGAGAGCCCAGACATCATCATTCTTTTGAGATTTGTTGCAGCCAATTTATTTTGTTTCTATGGTGTTGGGATTTCGCTGACCTAGATATAGTGGTGCATAGTTTATGTGCTCATGCATAGAGGAAACTCGGATATTGGAGGAGAGTATGATCTGTTCACAGTTGGTTCATCTGAGGGATTGTTGTGAGCAGAGTCATTTGCATAGAGTTTCCTATGAGTACGTCATTGCCTCCCAATCAGTAGAAGTTTATTCATCAGTCTTTGAAACAAGGTGGCTGGGTGCTGGTAAGACCGACAGTGGTATGGGACACCAGAAGTTGAGGCCAGACCTTGTTTGCATTGTTGATGATGGGATTGATACAGATAGAGGTGATGATAGATTGTGCTATGAGAGGCAGGATATCTTTCATTGGGATACCTTGTCATGGTGGAGACAGTGTTGGAATGACTAAGGTACATTGCAGTTCCAAGGGGAAGTTGCTCTCCTGAGAGATTCATCTATGGGATGAGGATTTGGAGGTTCATTGATATTCCTAGATGAACAACTGGCTCATATGTTTTTCATGTTATATTTGACTTGTCGGGTAGTGGCAACTGGATGCTCTGGGTCGACCAGCGGCACAGGGAGTTTGCTGATTGCAGGCACTTTGTGATGACCGGGTGCACTCAGGCACTGGTCTATATGGATTATTTTGTCTCTTCTGCTTCTATAGAAAGACAAACACGAGTGCTCATCCAGTATTGTGATGTTTAGGACCCGACTATGACAGCCTTATAGATGAGCAGTTGTTGCAGTGGTACTCATGAGGTCCCAATGGCAATGAGAGCAGCAGTGGTTCTCTAGAACACTGGAACGTATCCCAGAGTTTCACTAGGAGGCAAGACAAAGGCCATAGAAGTAAACCTAAGGTGGACTTCAGTTTTTTTCACAGTCAGGTGAACCTTTGGGTAGCCAGTTAAGGACATTGACTCGGTCATGTTTTCGAGGGCGAAAACTCCCCCCAGGGGGAAGTACTGTTGTGGAAACATATGGGGGTAGAGTGAAGTAAAGCCTTTAGTCATTTATTATGGTTTATTAGTGGAAGCTGACCCATTATATAGTTTGCTTACGAGCTGCAGATACTCGTAGACCCATTACATGCTAGATTCCCCTAAGTAATAGTGAAGATATGACCTTGTGGAGTCCCAGTACTTTAAGGACAGGCCATGGGGGTATAGTGGGCTACGGTGTATCGATATGGGTTGGTTCTGGGGTACGCTGGGAGTGAGTGACGGTTGCACTATGTACTGTATAGTAGATGTCTGACTGTTGTGGGTGATTGGCCCCGGACCGGCCAATCACCGTGCACAAGGGGGAGGTTTGGTCCAACCCCTCGTTGTTACTGTTCTGGCTCACCGCCCCGCTCCGCACGGGCCTCACGGCCCGGGGAGCAACCGCCCGCGCACTCCACAGTTCCCGAACAGCCGGACCGCCCAGGCCGCATTCCTGGGACCGTGACAACCGATCAAGAGCGAGCGCGCGCCCCGATTACGCCCGCCTCCCGTGAGGCGGAGGTGTCCGCGCCGTGCATGCGTGGGCCACCGGGCGACGGAAGGATCCGGGGGCGCCAACGAGACCACGGCGTTTGGGCCCACGCGCCAGCGAATGCCTGCACCGGCAAAGGCAATTATTGGACGTATAGTAGCGCAACATTTCCCGGCCAATGGGTGGCCGGTACTCTGCCCTTCCCGGCCAAAAGACGGCCATAACTGAGGCCACATACACCAACAACTTGCCAGCAGTGCACCAATGCAAGAAAAGCAAAGCCCCGTATGGGCCCGTGTAGCAAGATAACATATGTATGACAACACGTTTAGGAAAGAGCATCATCTACCACTGCCCCATATTCCATTTCCATATTCGTCGCTTGTGGGCATCCGCACGATGGCGCTTGGGCCTAATACAACCTGCAGTCAGTGTACTGCACTGGCAGAGGCAAATGTTGGACATGATAGCACAGCGTTTCCCGGCCGATGGGCGGCCGGTACTCTGCCCTTCCCGGCCAAAAGACGGCCAGTACTAAGGCCACATAGACCAACAAACTGCTAGCACCGCAGAAATACAAGAAAAACACAGCCCCGTACGGGCCCGTGTAGCAAGATAACATATGTATGACAACACGTTCAGGAAAGTTCATCATCTACCAGTGCCCCATATTCCATTTCCATATTCATCGCTTGTGGGCATCTGCACGATGGCGCTTGGGCCTAATACAGCCTGCAGTCACTGCACTGCACTGGCAGAGGCAAATGTTGGACATGATAGCACAGCATTTCCCGGCCGATGGGCGGCCGGTACTCTACCCTTCCCGGCCAAGGACGGCCGGTACTGAGGCCACTTAGACCAACAACTGCCAGTATCGCAGGAATACAAGGAAAACAAATCTCTACCACATGGGAGCCGTGCAGCAATGTAACATATGCATGACAGACATTTAAAAAAGTGCACCGTCCACCATTAACTTTTGTTCCAGTGCATACAACACCTAACTGCAGACACCAACACCAATATGTAACAACTTTGAAGCCTAGGAATCCAAGGTTAGCTTACGTTTTCTCTTCCTTGTTGAGGCTGCCGGGGCGCCGCCCTTGGGGGTCCCAGCCTCGGCGCCTTCCGTAGCGTTCATCTGGCTGCCTGCGCATGCCACACACAAAAAGGTACACATTCAGCAAGATGTCCATGCACCAAAAGAGAGAAATAGCACCAATAGGGACACGATGGGAGAAGCAACAGCTGGCCATGCACACCGCGAGCCCAGCAACAACGGCTTTTTCCCAGTCAAGCTGCGGCCAATACTCCAGCCGGGCACAACAGCACTCCCCTCGCCCCACCCCAACATGATCTTGGAGAAGCAGCAGCCGCCCATGCACACCACGAGCCCAGCAACAGTGCCTCTTTCCCGGCCAAGCCACGGCCGGTACTCCAGCCGAGCAGAACCGCATTCTCCCCGACCCACCCCAACACGATCTTGGAGAAGCGGCAGTCGCCCATTTCAGCCCCCTATCTGCATTATCCCCTGGTGTGGCGTGCTCACGGCCGGAGCCTGCATTGGGAACATAAAACACGTTACCAAACGCCCATCCACACCGCACCTTCACAAAACAATAGCCCTTTCCTGGCCAAGTTGCGGCCAGTACTCCAGGCGAGCACAACAACAATTCCCCCGCCCCACCCCCACACGAACTCGGAGAAGTAACAGCCGCCCATGCACACCACAAGCCCAATAACAGTGGCCTTTTCCCAGCCAAGCCGCGGCCAGTACTCCAGTCGAGCAGTACAGCAATCTCCCAGCCCGAACCCCATATGATCTCGAAGAAGCAGCAGCCGCCCATGCACACCGCGAGCCCGACAACAGCAGGTTTTTCCCAGCCAAGCCGCGGCCGGTACTCTAGCCAAGTACAACAGCATACTCCCCGCCCCACCCCGACACGATCTTGGAGAAGCAGCCGCCACCCATTTCACCCCCCTACCTGCAGTATCCCTTGGTGTGGCATGCTCACAGCCGGCGCCTGCATTGGAAAACATAAAACACGTTACCAAACGCCCATCCACCCAGCGCCTTCACAAGACAGCAGCCCTTTCCCAGCCAAGCCGCGGCCGGTACTCCAATCCAGCAGTACAGCAATCCCCCAGCCCCAACCCCATATGATCTCGAAGAAGCAGCAGCCGCCCATGCACACCACGAGCCCGGCAACAACAGCTCTTTCCCGGCCAAGCCGCGGCCGGTACTCCAGCCGAGCAGAATAGCATTCCCCCCGCCCCACCCCGACATGACCTCGGACGAGCAACAACCGCCCATGCACACCACGAGTCCAACAACAGTGGCTTTTTCCCGGCCAAGCTGCGGCCGGTACTCTAGCCGAGCAGAACAACAATCCCCCCGCCCAACCGATGCCAGTGCCACCGGCACGGTGCCGGTGGCACCGCACTCACCACTGGGTACGGGCTTCATGGGGGCAATTGGCGGCGGGGGGGCTCCGACGCAACACTTCACATACCCAAGGGGCGCCACATCACAATGGGATGATCACATGCCAGCCAATCGAATGTACTAGGCCTGGGAACGCTTTGGGCGTACATTCTGCTTGCGTGACGGACAACACCAATTTGAAGGGGCACATTGATGTGCCACGGGGGCGAGCAGTGTGCACTGCTGAATCCATCAAAGGCCCAGGCAATCGCACCCCACGTCCGCCATGCATACCCGTTGCGCACTCAACCAGGCGTTTGCCCATCCGGTCCGGGAACGGGACTCGCTCTGTGGCAGATTTCAGTCACCTTCTGCAAAGTACAAGCATCTGGGAATGCCCGTCTTACAGAATTTCAACGGAACGCCGTTGGAATTTCTGTACTGGGGTTCAGTATATTTGAGAGGTCTGTGTTGCTCCATACATTTTGATGGAATTCTGTCGACCTCTGTGGTCCGGTCGGCGGTTCTGTTACAGGGGGCCTGTCATCCGTAGAGGGTGGCGCTGATTCCGTAACACGTGGTTCCATTCTGGAGGGTTATGTGGATCTCTGTAAGCGTCTATGCTGACGTCAGTTTGGCCCCGCCCGGTTCTGTAAAACACTTTATCTCTCTGTGACCCGCTAACGGATTCCGTGGAATGTACGGAATTTGGATGGAGCCAACCATATTCTGTTGTGGACGGACAAAAGGGGCCACCTCTACTGCCACGGCATCCTTCCGTGTTCTGGCTTCCGCCGCTGTGGGGTTGGCGGCAGTAGGCTGGCTGGCATTGCGGAAGTGTGCGGCGAGAGACCTACAACAGCACCTCGTGCCAGTATATGGTGTACACCTGCGATGCTGATTCTACATCGCATCACCTTTTAGTAACGTCCCATCTCAAACTCAGAAACTTGCAGTCTGTCCATGCACCCCACAGAAACTCGAGTAAGGAATGCAGCAAATTTTCTTGCAGTTCCGCGATCGCGGAACCGCGGTTGCTTTTATTTTGGCCATTCTGCAAACTCGACCACTCCAAGTCCGGTGCCTGGTGCGGTTCCGCGATCGCGGAGACGCACTTGCCAATCTTTCTCCCTTGCATCCCTCTTTCCAGTTGCATGCCTGCAATTGTGTCATGCGATTCTGCTAGCGTTGAACCCCAATTGCCTCATCTGTAAATCCCTTGCAAACTCAATATAATTTGTCCTCAGCTGCATACAGTTCCACAATCGCGGAACTGCATCTTGTTGTTGGGGTGTATTGCTCTGTTAGTGCGCTGGAGTTAAACTGGGTCAAGTTGATACTGCAATGTACAATTGTTCTTTGAAATGCTTGCTAACTAGGATCCTTTCTTTCTCTCCAGATGTCTTTTACTGTGGAGATGGGAGTCTTCCAGGCCCTCCCAACCAACTCGGTCTGGGTGTGCACCACCTGTGGCTGCACCTGCAGGGCCCTCAGCCCTGCACAGCTGGTGGGAGGCTGCCGTGGCTGCAGGGCTGGGGGCTTTGTTGTGGCCGTTCGGGACGGCCGGGGCGGGATGGTGGCCCTGTCCCGCCGGCCCACCTTCATCTCAACGGGTGTGCCGGCCCCCGCGTCCGCCTCCTCTGCCTCTTCCACCCCGGCAGCCCCCTCTGCCCCTTCCGCCCAAGCCGCCCCCTCCCACTCTTTCGTCCCCTCCGCCCCCTCCCACTCCTGGGCCCCATCCTCCCCCACCCGCTCCTTCACCCCCTCCGCCCCCTCCCACTCCTTCGCACCCTCCTCCCCCACCCGCTCTTTCGCCCCCTCCTCCCCCACCCAGTCTTTCGTCTCTTTCGTCCCCTCCTCCCCCACCCAGTCTTTCGTCTCTTTCATCCCCTCCTCCCCCACCCACTCCTTCGTCCCCTCCGCCCCCTCCTCCCCCACCCGCCCTTTGGCCCCCTCCTCCCCCACCCACTCTTTCGCCCCCTCCGGTCCCTCCCGTGGCCAAATTCAGTGGGAGCCCATCACAGATTTTCGGACAGCGGGCGCTATTGAGGGGGAAGGTGGCAGCCCGTACATCCCTGACGACCTTCCCGCGGCTTGGGGCCCCCCCCACCCTGACCACGGGCTTCGTGCAAAGGGGCCATTATCCGTGCCATTCGGGCCCCACCCCCAGCACCAGCAGCAGCAGGCGCAGCACCTTGGCTACACAGAGGCGCCCTCCTACAACTGGCAGCCCGGCCCCCATCTCCAGCCTACCCAACAGTCAGCACAAGGGCATTACGGGGACAACCTCGGTGGGGGGAGAGCCTCCGCCCCTCCGTCATGCAGTATGTTGCGGCGGAGGCTTGATGAACTTAGTCTAGATTAGGTTACGTTCGGTTGGGTTAGATTAGGATGAACTTAGCTTAGGTTATGTTCCGTGGTGGTCGGTTCAGTGGGGACACAAGGGACGTCAGCGGGCACACGGGCCCAGAGTTCTGGCCTAGCATGATGTTTGCTAAGTTCAGGAACATTTTTGTAACTTTTCGCAGTGGTTCAAATTCATCACCCTTCCCCCTGCCTACAATAATGTCGTGCGGTTCCGCGATCGCAGAACCGCACATGTGTCTCTCAGGACCTTCCCCAGTCTGCAGTAGTGTCGTCCTCTTGGTCTGCCACCAGTCCCTTTTACACTGACAATCGAATAAAAGGGGTACCTGTGGGTGCACCGGGGATCTCCCCACAACATGTTGGATTCCCAACAGACAGATGTCTTCTAGCAATTATTGCTGTTGACCAATTTGTGTTTCCTATTCAAAACATGCACTCCACCCCTAGCTTCTACTGGTACATTGGAGATGGCCACCATTAGTCATTTCTGCCAAAACAACCATTAAGTTGGCCCCTCTTTATACTGCGGTTTCTCTATCGCGGAACTGCAATGTCCCCATAATGCCCCCAATCATCTTTTTTCTTGGTCCCAATGCAACCTTGTGTCCAGTATAATGTAGATCTGTCGAAGCACGGTTTGGACAATTTTGCCCAACTATCAAAGCACAATCCTGACAACATTGTTGAGATGCCAAAGTCTGAAAATACACCTTTCCACCCTATTTTGCACCACGCATTATGAGACATTTTGAACGGAAGGGTGTTTTATGTGGCCGTGCATTGTACAGGGTGTGTTGCACGTCCTACAATACCCAACGCCTTTCTTTGCTTAGATGCCACCACCAATATGTGGCAGTACCTGGCATTAGCTGCCTGGGGAAGCCTTCCTAGTTTGCTCCTTTTATTTTGCCGTGCATTGTACAGGGTGTGCTGTATGTCCCTGCAGTACCCATCGCCTGTTTTCCTTATGTGGTATGACCATTTTGTGGCAGTACCCGCCGTCACCTGGCTGGGAAAATGTTGCGGCCCCGTTGGCAGCCGCTGGTTTCCAGAGGCGTGGGGGTCGCCCTGCCCTGTGGCTCGGCTGTTGGAGGTCAGCCGGCTCTCTCCACCTCGGACGGTGGGCGTATCTGGGGCAGTCGAATCGGTGGTCGCGCGGTGGGCCCTGTGACGTGGCTACTTGGGGTAAGGCAGTTCTTTGATATTTTCTGGAGTAAGATTACGTAATTGGCTAAATCGACCTTTTGTGAGTGTTATTAAGAGCTTCCTGGTTCCAACGAGCTTTTAAGCGCCCAATTCCGTTAAGAATTGACGAAGATATGGCCTTCTGAAGTCACAGTACTTAGGGCTAGGGGGTCGGGTGTTAGATGCTTGGAATTAGAGGACATTAGGTCGATCGTAGGTGAACGGTGGACGGTGACGATGTGCCTGGACGTGCACCTGACTTGTCTTGTCTTGATGTGACAGCGATGGACCCACGATCGGGCATCGCGCATGCGGATTTGTGCGCGCGCATGCTGTGAATCGTGTAACACCGTTCTGGCCCACTGCTTGGTCTCTCCGCGACCAGCGAGCCACCGACTGGCTGCGCCACCACCCGCCACATACAGTAGGCCCCGGGGGACGATCCCCATCGTTCTGGGCCCACCGCGCATCCGAGGGAACGAGCGCCCCGTTTCAGCCCACCGAATTCGGTGGAGAGGGCTGGCTGACCTCCAACAGCCAAGCCGCAGGGCGTGGCGACCCCACGAGCTTCGGAAACCAGCGGCGCCCTTCAGGGCCGCAACAAATTGGTTTCGGAGCTAACAACCCGGAGCCAGAAGCTGAGCGACGGGCGCAGCATCCGAAGAGTGACCTGCAGCCTCCAAGGCTGCGATTCGAGAAGCCTCCAGCACCCGCAGCGGTGGCCAGCCACAACCAACGGCTGAATCGCCATGCTGTGAGCTGCGGTGTGCATTGAAGAGCCAAGGAAGAGCATTACCATTGGGCGATTGAGTTTGGCGTGGGCAGAAGGCGGGCGATCGCCGAATCAGCGCATCTCAAGCAGTTGCATTGCGGATTCAGCGCTGGAATTCGAGCTGCGCCAAGCGCTCTACCCGCGGCCGAATTCGGGAGGACCAGCACCCATCAGTTGGAAGATTCAGACAACCTCAGTGCCACCCGCTGTAGAATAGGGGTGAAGGTCCCGCTCAAGAAGTAGGGGACATCTGCTGCTTCACCTTATTTTGCAGGTACCGCAGGCGGGTCACCACCTGACCGCTCTGCACCAAGATTGGGGGCCTGATTAGGGGAAGGGGGAGGAGATTGAGCACGGCAATAGGCAGGCCCGTTTGGGTCCAGAGTGCTACCTCCTAGAGGAGGCATCTCCCCTGGAACCGGTCAGAGGGTGAGGCCATTGCCCACCTGAGGTAGACAGGCCAGTCACCCCTTCGGAACCTTGGGTGGCTGAGTCTTAAAATATTAGACAGGCTGGGGGTGCCATAGGCCAACCCAGACCTCCTATAGCGGTCTCGTCCCAGGCAAGGGACACCTTCTTAGGTTGTTCGGCTGAAGCTGGGACTAAGTTTTTATTAGTAGCCACAGACGCACCCTCTGGAAAGTTACCAGGTGGACCGAGAGGTCACCCTGCAGAGTACTGGGGGTAACTGTGTGTGAAAGTGATTACTGAAAACCAGTAGAAGCAGGATAACTTAAGTTGGGAGGTAAAGGCTGCTTGGCTACTTGGGGATAGGATTCAGTGGATTTTCAGTAGCCCGAGATCAGGTCTACGTCGATTGACTTCGTTTCAGTACAGTTGAACATTGGATCAGTGTTGTGGGTGGAATCATGGCGGATCGTGATTTGATGGAGCTGAACGGCCATGATGGTGTGGAAGAAATCGACGGGACAGTGGAGACAGTCGCCGGAGCTGGACGTGTAGGAGTTATTGCTGCGTCATATGAGGCGCGGCAACAGAGGATTCTGATTGCCGGGACAGAGCCGGGGGCAGTGGTGTTGGGAAACCCAGAGGGTGCCCTGGTCTCCAGGACTGAAGCTGCCCAGGGGATGCAGAACTTGGAGCAGCGAGCTGCACAGGCAATAGCAGGGACTACCGCCCAGACAGCACATGCCATGAATGTGCTGGCTGATCAGACGGCCTCAGCGATGCAGCAGACTGCCCAGACATCTCAGCAGGCAGTTTCGCATTTGGAGGGCCAGACCAGGGAGGCATTTGGGCGGACTGAGGCCACTATGTCGTCAATGCATAGAAATGTCTCCAGCAATGCGGAGCGCCTTTCCAAGCTGGAGAATGCATTGGCACATGAGAGGCAGAGGAATTTGGATGCTGAACAGAGGTTGAGAAGGGAACAGGATGCGACTGTCGAGTGGCTTACTCGACAGCTTCACGACGCTCTATCCAGGATCGATCAGCTGTCCGCGGACCTGGCCATAGAGCGGTCGCAAAAAGATTCTCAGCCCCGCCAGCAAACTCTGCCTAGACCCCCAGAGCCACCAGCAGCAGTTACATACAGCAGACCTCTGCATTTGCAGCAGGAGGTGGAGATTGTTGCTGATGCTGGCGATCAGACGATGCCACCTGCACAGACCAGCCATGCTGCCCGTCCAGGACGACAGAGGTCCAGATCACACAGATCGTAGCATGCACGTTCGCCCAGTTCTGACATGACATCATCGAGCGAGTCATCGGGGAGACGCACTCGCAAGGGGGCTGGAATTTTTGACGTCCAAATAAAACCAAAGGACCCTCCAACCTTTTCGGGCAGGACATTTGAAGACCCGGAGGTGTGGCTGGGTCAGGTGTCGAATTTCTTTCATTTGGTCGGAGGATCGCCTGGGAAGCAAGTTGCATATGCTTCCACTCTGCTCCAGGGAACTGCACAGACCTGGTGGCAGAGAAAGCTGAAGGCGTGGGAGGATCCCAAAGACATGCAGACCTTTGGAGAGCAGCTGATCAGCCATTTCCAAAAACACAAACAAGGCTGATTCTGCAATGGCTGCATTGATGAACATCAAGCAGAGGAAAGAGGAGTCCACACATGATTTCATCTGTAGGTTCGAAGCTAAGTTGGATAAGGTGGACACCTATGATGAATCATGGGTGTTGAAGGTGTTCATCTGGGGCCTTCCCCAGGACCAGGCGGTACTTGTCTCACAGGGAAAGCCTAAAAGGCTGAGCCAGGCTTTCCAGCTGGCCAGGGACGCTGCATTGGCTGCCCAGATGTCGAGACGCCCAGGATCAAGTGGACGTGCTGAGGGCAGCAATAGACAGAAGGGCCATGGACGAGGCCAAGGCAGGCAGCCAGGACAGCAAAGTGGACAAGGATCGACACCAGCTCCAAATGTTGTGTACTATCAGGCTCAAAATAAAAATCTGCAACAAGGGGGTAATCGCGGAAGGGGGCAGGCTGGGAAGCCACCCGTCCCTCCACAGGCTCCAGTTGTGGTACGCCAGCCTGTACCACAGCAGCCTAGCGGATCTGGACAGAGGGGACGGGGCAGAGGCAACCAGAGGAAGCCCCGGGTAGCAGCTGTAGCTGCCCATGACGATCAGGGGATGGCTGGTCAGCAGGACCAGGTGGCTGCACAGCATGCAGCCGGGCATGGAACCGATGCTTCTCTACATCAGGGGCAGGGAAACTGACTGGCCCCCACTCTGGCCAGTCAGAGTTCATCGGGGGCAACAGGAACAGGTTATCCAGAGAACCTGTATCCTTGAAAACAGAAAACTCAGCATCGCCCAGAGAAGACGTCAGAGGAGAAAGTGGCAGTGGAGAAAGCGGCTGGAAAGATGTCGGTACCGACGCGCACAGCGAGCTGAGCAGAAAAAGGTTTCGGTTGATGACACCAGGGAGACAACTTTAATGTCTCAAGCCTAGCAGGGAGAGACCCCTAAGGTGTCAGTTCAGAGGTTGGAAACCGCTCCAGGTGCTGATGCTGTGGGACAGCCAGCCCCAGGCACTGGAGTTCAGGACCACGTGCTGCTGGTGTTGAACGCCGTGGTGAACGGGACAAGTGTCCCTGCATTGATTGACAGTGGAGCGAGCAGGTCTTTCATCAGTGACCGGCTTCACTGCCGACCAGCTTTACAATTTGTGGGAGCATATTCTGCCTTGGAGTTGGCAAACGGGGAAACCATAGTTTCCACCGGAATAGCCCCACGGGTGTTGGTATGCATCGGGAGTGTACCTTGTCGACTATCATTGACTGCAGTACCGATGATGGAAGGGGTTCAGCTGATTTTGGGCAAAGATTGGCTGGATATCATGAACCCACTGGTGGATTGGCGGTCAAACACGGTGTACCTTAGAAACGGCTCACAGCTGGAGCCTATCAAGGGTATCCGTGAAACATCTGGTAAGCACTGCCAGATTGTCGACAAGGGATTGAACGGTCTCCAGCACTATTTCAGAGACCTCAAGAGGGGATCAGAGACTCCTACTGCAGACTTGGGGAGCAAGTTGGCTGCATTCTGTTCGCCAAAATTTTGGGAATATGATTCTTCGGCGAAGCAGTGGGCCACTCAGCAGTCAGTGCTGAGTAAGGTTTCATCGCCGGGGACGGCCGATGTTCCCCAGGGGGGGAGTACACCCCACAAAATTTTTCTCCAGAGGAACCTCACAGACCTCAGGGTTCCCCAAGGTGCAGGACTACAAGGGCAAAGAAAGTGGCTGGGCGATGTGTCAGGCAGCCTGTCAGGAAAAAGTTGGACTTCATATCGATGAGACAGGCAGCCAAGAGGGCAAACAAAACCGACCAGCCCATGTACTTGTGCGTTCTGAGGGCCACAGAATTTCCCAAATCAAGCAAAACAAGGCCAAAGTCCAAGGCTGGTGCAGCTAGAGGCATGACAGAGGGCGAAAGGCGGAGATTGTCGAAGGAAACAGGCCCAGTGACGGAAGAGGTACCGATTGAGGAGGTTATTCAGAAAAAGGTCAGTGAGGCAGATGAGGCTGTCCGGGAACAGTTGCAGCAAACACTTGAGGAGTTCAAGGACGTGTTCCCAGACAAGCTGCCTTACGGTCCACCACCAAAGAGGATTGTCGATCATGAGATTGACATGCTGCCAGGAGAGGCACCGCCGCACAAAAGCCCATATAGGCTGAGTACGGCTGAGTTGGATGAACTGCGGCGGCAGATCGACACATTGTTGGAACAGGGGTGGATCAGACCGAGCTCTAGCCCGTACGGTGCACCCATCCTTTTCATACCCAAAAAGGATGGCAAGTGGAGGATGTGCATCGATTACAGGGCCTTGAACAAAATAACCGTCAAGAATCGGTACCCACTGCCAAAGGTGGAAGAGTTGTTGGATCGACTTCACGGGGCAAAATATTTCACGAAGATTGATCTCTCCTCGGGTTACCATCAGATCCGAGTGAGAGAATCAGATGTACACAAGACAGCTTTCGTGAGTCGATATGGCAGTTTTGAATATCTTGTCATGCCATTCGGGTTGTGCAACGCACCAGCAACCTTCCAGAGGATATGAATACAATTTTGAGGGAAGGCTTGGACCAGTTCGTGCTAGTGTTCCTTGATGATATTTTGATCTACAGCCGGACAAAGGAGGAACACATACAGCACATCAGGGAAGTTCTAACCCGCCTACGGTCGGAGAAGTTGTTTGGGAGATTAAAGAAGTGTGACTTCTTCAGAACCGAGGTGGAGTACTTGGGCTTTGACGTGGGGGCTGAGGGGATCAAGCCTTCGCTATCAAAGGTCCAAGCGATTTTGAATTGGCCGACACCGGAAAATGTCACCGACGTCCGTTCATTTTTGGGGCTGTGCAGTTTTTATCGCAAGTTCATACGGTGGTTCAGCGAACTGGCAGCGCCCATGACGGACTTGACGAAGAAGGACAGGACCTTTGTTTGGAGTGACGAAGCAGAAAAATCATTCAATCGTTTGAAGACAGCCATGGTGACTGCGCCAGTTTTGCAGTTACCGGACTTCGACCGGGAGTTTGTGGTTACCACAGATGCATCAGGCGTTTCAGTGGGTGGTATACTACAGCAGGACTTTGGCAACGGGCTGCAACCCGTTTGCTATGAGAGTAGGAAGCTCAACCCGGCCGAGACCCGGTACAGTGCATATGAACGAGAATTACTGGGCATCACTTGGGCTGTTGGGAAATGGCGGCACTACTTGGCCAGCCGCCACTTCGTCATCTAGACAGAATCATGACTCCTTGAAAAACGCCCAACGAGCTGAAACCGAGCGGAGGAGTATGGAAATGGGTCGCGAGGTTGGGGCCTATGATTACCGCAATATTGTCCATATACCGAGAAAAGGACAACCTATGAATTTTCTGTGTAGCGGTATTGGGGAAGTTGAGATGCATGGCGAACACTACGGTCACAGACTTCTTGTCGGCAAGATTTGCCGACCGTCGGGTGCGGACATTGTCGGTCCAAAAATCCGACATCTGCCGACGCCCATGCAGACGTGTCGGGTGCCGACATTCCTCCAGTGTGGACGTCGGTTCGTTTGTCGGTGTGCGTCGGATTTTTGGACCGACATTGTCGGTCCCCGACGTCGTGTTTTCCTGCAGTCATGTTGATTTCTCCGACGTCCGCTCCCGACACATATGCTGGTGTCCCGACGTCGGCAGTTGATGTTTGCCGCGCTGGCCATGGCGTTGGTGGGGCTTGGCCAGTGGGCCGACGCTAGCAACCGTGGCCCGTCATTTTGATGGGTTGGCGTTTGTTGGTGGCTTTTTTGGGGGTGGTTGTTGTTGGTGGCGGCGGTTGTGGCGATGGCCGTGGCAGTGGCGGCGGCGGCGGCGGCGGCGGCGGCGGCGGCAGTGGTGTGGCAGTGACAACGCCAGCGGCTGTTGCACATGGCGGTGGTGAGGGCTTGGCGGCGGTGGCGCAAGGTGTGCATGCTTCTTGAGCGAGTGTTATTGAATGCTGTTTGTCGTTTGGCCACCACCTGCACATGGCACACAACTAAAGTGAGGCCTCGCCCTGCGGCACAAGCTAGGCATTCCTGTTTCTTTCCCCGAGTGAATGTTCTGGCAAGGTGTGTGGCAAGGTGTGTGTCGTCTGTCGTCTGCCCCACCTGCACATGACAAGCAACAGTGAGGCCTAGACTGGCGTGCGCTAACACAAAACTATCCGTCAAGAGGCGTACCTTTCGTGTCGGCCTAGTTGGCTCTGTGGTTGCCTGCTGCACACATGTGTTGGTAGCGTATGCGGGACGAAACATGTAGCGCCCGTGCGCACCGGGGAGAGAACCGCGCGAGGTTCTTGGTGTTGTGTCCCCTGCGCGATAGGGACGATAGGGACGACAGAACAAGAGGAGCGTTGAAGAACGCGGGGGGAGGGGAGGGCGGCATGAGTAAGCACTTTCCAGAATTCAAATTTTTGTTTGAAACGACGGTGTGTTTGTGCAGGTAGGAGCGACCGGAGGCAAGGGGCGCCGCCCAGGGGAGTCGCCAACACCCAAGGGGGGAGTCGCCAAACCCAGGGGAGGGTAAGCACCCTTTGAGACAGGAGCTGTCGAGCCCAGGATTATGTAAGGGAATGGCCAAATCGACCTTTTGCCACCGTTGGCTTGATCAAGGACCTGCTGTCTGTTTGCATTCATGTGATTCTCAAGTGAAGATCTGGAATATGTGGGGGCTGGGCCACAGGAAAAGTTGGGGGTGCAAGCAGCCAACAATCGCAGGGGATTTGCCTGCCGCAGATCTGGACCTCACACAGTGCTGTTCGAGCTGGAACCGTCTCTCTTAGATCGATATGCTGTCATGGTGCCTAGGCATGGTGGACGCAAGGCCCCCACCACAGGCTCCGGCAGGAAATTCGTCAAGCACCTAACTTTAGAGGAGGCTGTAAACTGCTGCTCAGTTGATGATACTATTTTCATCAAGTCCCACAAGGAGTTGGTTGCCACCCAAGGTAAGTTGCTTTGTCTGATGGCTTTTTCATGTACCTTGCTTATTTTTGCCGTTGTCCTTTACAGTGTGACTTGCAAAAGCGGGCATGTCTCGTGTTCTGATTTAAAGAAACTATGTACCTGACAGAATGCCGATTATCAGGCTGAGCGGATGGCCAACTGTATAGAAGTCACTGGCTGTGCAGAAAGCGACTCTTTTCACCAAATTCAATGGCTGGGATCATGTTCACCATCCTATATGGGATGGTATGGAAAAGGTTGCAAAGAAGTTATCACTTGGGTGGCTGCCGGTGGCATGACCTGGTCCCATTCGACGCCAATGATGACTGCATCTGACTTATCTTGTCTTGTGGGGACAGAAAAACTGAGGTGAGCCAATGCGTGGCTCCTTGTGGAAGCGATGGCTGAGGGCTGCCACGATACAATAAACCGTCAAGCACTCACTGCGGCAGACAATGAGCATAATAGCTGGGAATCGGCAAAAGCCGTTGCAAAAGGTCAGTTCAGCTCAAGAACTTGCTGAATATTGGTGGCGGGCAGTAGCTCAGTTTCGATGCGTTGGAAAAGGCGAAGGCACAGAACCGCAACGATAACTTCGATGATACAATGCTATCTTGTCTCCTCCATGGAAACAGCTTTGGAGGGGCTATGAAATGGAGCCGTCCAAGGGCGGGGTTTAGGTTTAACAGCCAAACAACCGGCACATGCTGCAATATAATGTTCTACATTATAAAATCCATGGTAAATCACCCCCCGGCCCCTAGGCGTCAGGAATAGAATCTGCCCAATCAGTGGTTCCCCGTGGGTCTGGTCCCACGCGCCCTCCCCCTGAGGGTGGGGTGGGGGGCTTCTATCAAGATTACCGTTCCGACAGATTAAATATGCATTCCAGACAAATGTTTATGGGTGGCAGAAGCAAATGATGCAAACCCACATGGTATGAAAACGGGGCCGAATTGTCAAGTGTCCCTTGGGCTGTCATCCTCACCCCTTCCCCCTCTGCACAAGCCCTCGCGTGTGCCCTGTGTGGTGGACGCGCTTTGTTTGAAGAGCCGCTACGCCGCGGGAAGTCCCTCCTGTCTTATCTTTATCCGCTAGGACAGCTGCCGTTTCGCCTCGAATGGCAACCAATGTTGGGCTTCCATGCCCTGCATGTGCATTCGAGTGTACGCCTGTTCCGGCTTGCCACAGCTTCCCCCTGATCTTCATCAAACCCCCTATACTGGATGCACGTGTGCACGGGTCATCGTAGTGCAGCTGCACTTTCGAGTTGCAGGGCACCTTCCACATATCCACATGGTAAGCACTTGCTTCTTGGTTGAGAACTTGACTCATGTTGACCCAAATCAGCGGCGCCACCTGCATAGCCCGGCCGGCAGATGCCCCCGCTTCGTGGCGGGACGTATTATATGCTGCCCCCATTCGCCGGTACCACGCCTTGCAGTCAGACATGTGTCTGTGGGCATTCAACGCCCACGAAACCTTGTTCCGATTGAAGTCGCTGCCAGTCCGCATTGCCTCATTGCGGGTGGTGATTGTGCGGGCAAGCACTGCTTTCAGAGTATCCATTGTCACCACCTCTTCCTCTGCATTTGGTCCCTACAGCACAAAACAAATTCATATCTGGATGTTTTAAAACACCCGTATACTATGCGACCCTGTAGATTTGCAGCCGTTTTGGGTGCCTTATATGGCGCTTTCCCATGCAGATCTACAACTCTTCTTTGTCAACTCTTCTCTGTATTTGAACCCTTATTCATGCGTTCTATCTCCGGATCGTCATGACGAGAGTTCATATACTCCAGACCAAGCAATAAGGGGAAACAACAATCTGAAAGTTGTTTGAGCATCATGCCGGCTTCTTCAAATTGTCATCTTGAGTAAATAACCTGAATGCATAAACTGACAAGTTGTTGCCATGGATGAAATATTGGATGCATGTTGCACTTACATGCAGCTCCATGTAGACGTGGGCGGCTGTGGCTGTCAAAGCATCGCCCCAAAACGACTCTACTTCCCCCTTTTTTATGAATTGAACAACAGCCACGGTCACGTCATCATTGTTGACATGCTTTGGAGGCAAGTACCCCATTGTTTCAAACTGCGATGGGTCGCTCACGACCAGCCACCTTTTCACTGTACATAACACTTTTTTGTCCTCTTCCCTCTTGGACACAGCCCCCGCCATTATCATGTCCAGATCTGCGTTTTTGAAAGGTATCCCAACTACCCTCCTGGGCATGTGCTCCACGAGTGCCGTTGAGATCATCTGGCGGGCTCTGGCGTTCTGGGGAGTCCCCATCGAGAAGTTCAAACTCCCACTAGGCAACCATCACCAAAGCGATTCAGCTCATTGATTTAGGGGCACATACCCTCCCCATTGAGGTTGTACATGCAGTTGTTGCGATCAAATAACCATCTATTCCCCCACATGTTTATTTGAGTTGGGCATTGTGCTCAATTGAGACAAGCTAGCATTCACTGGTGCATTATGCATTCAATTTGAACTTAGCTAATTGAGTATATTATACCCACTTGTCATATGCAACTGCCTATGGCTTTCATGCAACCATGACATACTAGACACAACACTTAGCATAATATGCAATGCATCAATTATCAGTAGTTTTACATATGTCAGGCAGGATATTACCAGAACTATGCCACTCTAAATGCAGATTACCTGATGTTGCTGTTTGGTAAGCCCGTTGATCGTGATGTTCCAGAAATATCCATTGGCGAAATGCCCATACCCACACTTTGTGAAGGCGCCCCTGAGGTTTGTTTCCTTGCAATAACCACCAGCGTGATGGTCTGGTTCTCCTCGTCAACCCCTTCAGACATGCCAGCAAAGCCTGAAGCATCGTTGTTGCGCACGAATGCTGTCACAGCCTCCACCACATCGCAAAGGGGGATGACATTGATGTCATTGGCTTCAGCGGTCAGCTTGAAGATGAGCGGCGACACATCAGTGATGGGTCTGCCAAGCGCCGCCCTTATTATAGTCTCCATCACCTCCGGCTTGCTCGTTGCTAGAACGGCCATAGATGCCACTTTGTCGCCTCTTTTATTTTTGACAATGAGACTCCAGGGCTTGGGTATATTCATCCTTCAGAAATGGATACACAAGTTTAATCTTTCTGGCATGTTTGGTACAAATCAGACACGTTTTCCACATTGGCCATGGCCAATATAAAAAACATGCCTGATTCGTAGCAAATATCCTGAAAAGATTAAAAATAACGCCAATGGCGAACAAACAATGTTTAAAGCAAATGCAACTTTCATAATGCTTTATCCAGAACAAGGAATGTTGTGGATGGGAGTGCCAAAGTTTTGACGCATCTCCACAATTGTGGTTGCAACCGTAGATGCTTGCTTTGCAAGTAACATGCAGACCAGACCACCGAACCTCCAGCCCACATGCACTTATTATTGCAATGGTATGCAATTAGCTACCTTGCTAGTGGCTTTTTGGTAAGGGTCTCGTTGGCTGGGCGAGCAGTTTGTGTTAATCAATAGGGCATTCGGTAAGCTTAATTTTGGCATGGTGTTTCTGGTTCTCCCTTTGCTATTATAGCCAGGGAAGCCCAGGATCATATCAAGGTAATATGGCGATAATGACTCGCTGCAAATGATGGGATTTCGGGAGCACTGAGCATGACGGCGTCATATACAAGATGGGCGTGCATACGGCAGCGCACACATGTAAAAGATATATTTTCTCTCCTTGGTCCCTATCTTGTTCTGCTCCTTTCCATATCCACCCGAGCAGCTGAGTTTCGGTTGGATGTGTAAAGGCGACGGACTTAAGTACTGGATTAGGGTATTGACACAGCAAATAGCTAACAATGTGTGAAGTCGTCAGTACTGTCAAGCGATTGAACACAAACGTGCAACCTTTGGGTGTGAAGGTGACGGGCAAAACTGTGTAGCAATACAGTTGACTTCAGCATATTGCATCAATTTGTTGCCGTTTGGGTAGCACGCGATCGGGACAAAGAGGTCAAAATGCGGAAATAAATTTCCTTCCATCTTTGCGCCACCACCAGACGTGGTTGAGTTGTCATTACTGTGCAGCTCCCCAGGCTGCCGTGCGTGTACGACATCGACACCACACGCGCGAGGTACGCGACAACAAGTGTGCTCGGGAGGGCCACCAAAGCGAGCCACCAAAGCGAAAGGTTCCCTTCCCGCGCCCCAACAACGACATGCGCCAGCGCGGGGGCCCCGGGGTCGCAATCAACAATTCTCGACACCTACCAATGGTACGGATAGAGGCATCCGACGGGAAGGTTTTCACTGCGCACCCAGAGCGCACCTTGCCCCCGTTCTTAAAACATGGCCAGCGCTTTGTTTCGCTTACTGAAAATTCTAAGCGGCGTGTTCCGGAGAGAAGCAGCGGTCCAGCAAGATGCAGGTGCGCGCCCCCGTACGCCATGCACGGCGTCCATCAGCACGCCGGTGCAACCATCACTGATGGTTAAAACATGCCCATCGCTTTCTTTCAGACTGAAGCTTAGTGTAGCGGTGTGCTCCAGAGAGACGCAGCGGTTCATCAAGGTGTGGGCGCGCACCCGTACGACCCCATGCACGGCATCCATCAGGGCGCGGACGCATCAGCCACTGATCAAGGCCTACCAACGGCGGCCGGTACAGTGCGCGTGCGGCGACTCGCGTCCTACCTCGCGTTCGCTTTCCGCGCTTCTGTGCTGCTGTCCGCGCGGCGCCAACGCTGTCGAGGCAGGACTCGTGGACTTCTTGCTCTTTGTGCGCACTTATGATATCCGGGAGACGCGGCCGGTTCCGATACGGCTTCAGTGGTTAACTACGATGAGGCACGGCGTTTGTAACAGGGCGGATTTTTCTCAGCCCGATGACAGCCGTCGATGGGTGGGTAAGACTCCATACATTCGGGCCGAAATAAAATGAACTTTGCCTGCGGCTGTTCATCAAATAGCAAGTACCATCCGTCGCTGTGGCTTTAGTATACGGCACCTCCCCTTGTTCTCTCGTGTCTGTGGCTCAGGTTTTCGAGTGGGGCTAACTGCAGTACCCGGCTCATGAAGTTGAATTCGCCACAGCCGTACTGATTCCATACAAATCTACGCACAAAGCCTCAGTACCTGCGAACTGAATCCCAAAGACATGGACATGCAGACATTTGGAGCCCAATGACGACTGACATGGGGCTGGGAAAGATTCTCCTCACGTTGGGTACGATGCACTCAACAAGGTCATCCTCCAATGTGCTTCTTTCATTCCGCTGGATCAATTCAATACTGCAGTCATATTCCTTACTGCGAAAGGATCCCAGGGCTCGTGGCCACCGGAGGCAGCGTCTCGCACAGGTGTATATATAGGTCCATATCTTGATAGAGCGCCGCCCTTGGGCGATGGCCCCCTTCCGCACCTGTGGAGACAGCTAGCCCACGAACCATGTCCTCACGGAACAATGTTCTAAGAGACCATTTCAACCAAGTGGATGGGAAATCTTTCCGGTGCAAGAACTGTCTCACCACGTTTTCAAGATCAGGAGCGTACTACCACTTCACCAAAGGTGCGTGTGTGTACAGGCGTTCACGGCGAGGCTGGAAAGTGTTTATGTCGTGAATTACTGCGTGCATTGTAAGTTGAAATTTCCGTGCATAATGAGTGCAATGACTCCCATCCATGCCTGTGATGTACTCAAGCTCTGGTGCTATGACTGGTCAGAGCTTGCGACAAGGGCGGCTGCCGTACTGCATACATGGGAAATGAAGAATATGAAAGATCGAAAGCCATTGCAAAGAGATTTACATTAGATTCAAACCAGATGGATTCTGCCTGGTCGTGATGGTGTTGAACTATGAAAAGCATACATGTTTTGTAGAAATTTTGCAGTGTAGTTGCATGGGATTGGGAGAAAAGCTTGTGAGTGGCTCCAGGAAAATAGGGATGAAACTAATCCCTTCTGCCCAAAATCGACCAGAGTGTAAAGGACGACAGGAACGCCTAATCTTTGGACTGCGCATGATTTCGAAGCGACGTGTCTGCATGAGTTCCTTGATACGAAGGGGCTGGAGGGGTCCCTATGCCCTCAAGACATTGATCCTGTGCCATTGGTCTGTCCGCAACGATGGGAGTGGTGGGTCATTCGCTGTTGTAGGATGAATCGCACGTGTGACAAGCAACGGACGTTAATACAATTTGAATCATGGAGCTCGGGCAGTCGAATAACATGAGTCTGCTCCGAGCTACATTAAGGAAAAGCCATGCACCTTCGATGAACCCAAAGAAAGGAAGTTTGAAATCTTTGCAACCACTGAATTTCACTTCTACTATGCAGTTGCTCCTGAGGCCCTGTCCTTGTTGGACGGCGGACCATTCACTGACGATGGTACCATGTGTGATGAACATGGAGCGAGAACACCTGATCTGGAGGCACAAAATCGGGTTGGACGTTCAGAATCGCTGCTCTTGGCTGATGGCAGAGATGCAGAGGATCCTATGGAATGTGATAGTCCTCTGGCAACTCATGCACCATACGACCAAGCTGTGGTTGGGGCGTGCACACGCATGTGCAATGAGTACTGCCCCACCGATGCAAGCTAGGGCGAGGTGTGAAAGCTGGAGTCCCGTGCGCAGAGCATTTCAGATTTACTAAGAGGTCAGTGTGGTTTCTCGTCCGGCGACATGTTCTGTAAACGCTCTTGGACCACTCTCCATGCACATACTCAAAGCGACCATTTTCACATCAAAATTTGGGCATTTACCAGGCATGTGCCCTGCAACTGCAATCCCTTGCTTGCACTTCATGCATCGTCCTTCGACTCCCATATGGAAAGCCTGCCTGATCATAGGATGTAAACGAATAACGAAAAAAGGAATCTACGATCGCCAGCCGGATGGCGATATTTAGGATCCTGAAGAAGACATGTCGTTCATGGAAAGACTCGTTGCTGTGTGTTCCTCCATATGACTCCAGTTCCTGTTCACAGCCAGCCCCACAGTAGTCACCGTACCCTTGTAAACCAGCTCAATTTAACAGATTGCAACCACGATTAGACCTCGACTGCAATCTACAGCCTCTTATTCATTGTCAGTACAAGCAACTGTGTAGTTACAAGCCCACATACCAGTTTTGATGGAATGTGGAGGGGGATCATGTCTTCAATCGCCCATTGCTTTTCCATGATTAGCACTGCCAACTTACAGCAACTCGCCTTTCACAGTTGAAGAAGAGAGCCAGGACAGTGTGGATTGGGAGGGCGACTCTGATTGTGTCAGTGACACTATAGGCAGTGATGATTGGCTCGAAGAAGGTGATTTTGAGGTCACAAGCGACTTTCTACAGTCCAGTGAAGTGCAGCCCATGCTGACCGCATCTGCCCTATTCTGGGAGGGGCTTAAGAACAGATCCACTGCACCGCGAAATGCACGTTTCTATGTGGAGCATGCAGCCTACCCAGTGTATGCAGGTTGTTGCCTCAGTCTCCAGACAGTCGCAATGAAGTTCCTGCTGGACATGGTGAATATGAAGCGCGACACAGCAAACAATCAGTGCAGAAACATTCGGAACCTGCTTCCAAGTCCCAATATATTCCCCCCCATCAATTCACATCTTGAAGCAAGTTGGGGGAATCCAAACTGCACTCAAATATGCACAACATGTGTGTCCCAACGACTGCAAGGTGTGGAAGTGGGTGGCACCTATGCGTTGGAAGGATCATGTCAACGACCGATGTGCATGTGGGCAATACAGATTCCTGAGGGATGGGAGCAGCAGGGGTGAAAGCGGTGTCCGCACTCTTCGACCTGCCAAAGTGTTCTTCGACTTTGGTGTTGCAGATGCAATCAGAAGCCTTTTCCTCGACCCTGAGTACACAGCAAACAGGGGCAAGGACAGAGCAGCATCAGTAAGGAATCCCAACACAATTTTTGGGTGCAAAGAAGGTCTCAGGCTCAATGCAGCCACCAGTGGTCTGTTTGCACATGCTGACAACAGTCCCTATGACCTGGGCTTCGATTTTGGACAATTCTACAAGTTCCGAAATCACAGCTTTGGGGTGATTATGCTGCGGCCAGCCGATCTGCCACCAGACTTGATCTGCAAGCAGGCATTTTCCCGGCACATCATTCTCATCCCAGGCAACTCAGAGCCCAAGAGCATCGATGTCTACCTTATGCGTGTCATTTTGGAATTCCAGAAATATGGGCCTGATCCTCCATTGGGTGCTAATGGTCAAGCACAAAGCCCACCTGGATTGCCGATTCCGTCAGATCCATCCTTGACCAATGGCCACCATGTCATCTTCCTTGCCCGTGTGTATGCAGACACCCCTGCAAGAGAAAAGATGACAAAGGGAATGGGGCATTCTTCCTACCATCCATGCTGGTGGTGCTCATTCAAAGGCACCCGGGTCACTTGCAATGGGCTGAAGCAAGGCAAGATTGAGGACATGAATGCTATTGAGCATGAAGACACACCTGGAGCGGGCATGCAAGCCAACCTAACAAATGCATCAAGCGAAGATGGTGACAATTGGCATGACACAGATATCGGGGAAGACCCAGTTGAACAAGTGCAAGGCGTGCAAGGCGTGATCAAGTATTTTGGCTATTGTGAGACCCGTCCCCAATATAAGTTCAGGGGCAGGTATATCTCTATGCAAGTTGGGGATCAGAGGCTGAAAAGGTCCCATGCTGATCGGCTTCATCGGGGGCGCTCAGTTGAAGAGCGCACACATGGTGATGACCTGAAAAGGTTGCATCAGCAATATTTGTGCAAAGGTCTGTGCTTGTTCTCAAAACTCAAGTACGTGGACCTGAACAACTTGTTCATGGTCCCTATTTGCCATGCAATGCTATATGGAGTGGCAAAGGACTTCTTGAAAAGTTTCTTTGGTAACTTGTTCCCTGTGGTTGAATGGGGCTGCAATCACAATGCAAAAAACATTGTGTCAAAGCGGGCAAATGACATTGTGTTGACATCTGAACACAGCCGGCCATATAGGGATGTGGTGAGGTACCATGCATCTTGGACAATGGAGGAATGCAAGGTGTTCTTGCTATCCCTTTGGGAGTTCATGTTTCGACCGTACAAGCACAGGGGTTCTAGACCAAGGCCCGTCATGCACGCCATACCAAGGGAGGCATGGGCACTCTTAACAATCGTGGCAAGGCATTATTTTGCAGGCAGTGAGGCTGAGACTATTGAGGAAAGGCAACAAGAGGCTTGGAAGGCATCAACCACATTGCGAAAATATGCGCAAATTGCTGAGCGAAAATTTCCAGTATTGTGCACATCCAACCTGCACATGCTTGTGTGCCGTCTCTATGACCAAGAGTTGGCTTGGGGTGATGTTGCTGGTTTCCATGAATTTTGGGTGGAACGGGGCGTCCAAGAAGTGAAACAGGACCCGCACAGTGAGTTTCCTGAAATGTGCTATGCCAACCGTTTGACAGCACAATCTGAATTGCACAACAAGCAGGGGGCATCCTCCAAAGGGATGGGAAATGTCGTTACACAAATTGGTACCATTCAAGATGCTTTCCGGCACCTACGCCGTGCAGAGGCTGGCATACTGCCAGGAGTTGACCGAGCTGGGGAACCATCGAAACCATCCAACCATCCTTATTGTTCTACATCAGTTTACATGATTGGCAATGGGGCACCCATTAATGTTGAAGAGAAGAGAGAGCTGGTGGCAGCAATGCAACATTCGATGTTTCATGGTATAGTGAGGGGAGCAGACCTAGAGACAGTCCAGTCTGACCATCATTCCATCAAGGTATTCCGACAAGCGGTGATGACCACACGCTCAGGGGCAAATGTGATATCATCAAGGTCATACAGGAGGTAAGAGCCGAACCCCTACATTCAGCAACAGCCATAAACTGGACATGTACGAAGTGCTGTGAGCTTATTCTTGCCATAGTCGTACACACTATCACAGACCTGTAGAAATGTCTGTGGAGCTTATTCTTGCCATAGTCGTACACACTATCACAGACCTGTAGAAATGTCTGTGGCCTATTTCTGAATAAGGCTTTCCATTGTACCAATGCAAAAGATGCACAGCATGATATAGGGATCGACAGCTGCCAAGAGACCAATACAATTCTGCTGATCATGTGCAAATAACTTTTGTGCATGATGTGGTAATATATAGAATAAAGTAAAAGTATCAATGCAGGGGGTGTCAATACGCCTGCTGGTGTGGAATATACAATTGTATATTGGTGCTGCACTGTGTACTCCACTCATACAGAGCATGCCATATTCTCAACCTTGGCACACTTTCCCACATTTCCCACCACCATCACGTGCACCTGCGATATTCGGGTATTTCATGTGACTGCCCATGACGGACTAAACATGCTTTGTAGGTCACGCAAGCGATGCAACCAATACGCGATTGTCAAGTACATAAATGAGAGTGGTCCTCATGCTGGTACTGAGGTGGTCTATGGTGCACGCATTCGTTTCTTTGTGACCATTCCGACCGTGGATCAACCTGCGACATCGACAGCCAGCCGTTTCACCTTCCTGGCCATCGTCAACCAGTACCGTGGTGACCCTATTGCAGATGCCGTGACTGGCCAGCTTGGTTTTCAGTCATGGGTATTGCGGATTCGGAACTGGGGAAGCGAAAGGGCCTCCACTGAGGATCCTAGTTTGTATGCAGTGCCAATCGATATGCTTACACACAAGGCAAGTGTGGGGCATGACAGTGATGAGCGCTACCTGATCCAGTTCAACAGCACACGGCACATGAGGTGATGGATGCTCCACAGTCTCTCCTGACAACATATCTTACGGTGTTACTAGTAGATAACAATGCTCCAGCGATTGCAAGCACTGTCGCACTTCAGTCCAACATCAGAATATGGTGGAGCCATGGTTATCCTTTGTGGGTGGTGCATCCAGCTGCAAGAGGCCGAGCAGTGGTGCAGTTTGCAGGGCGCAGTTTTGTAGGGTGCAGTTTGCAGGGTGCAGCATTAGCAGCTGCCTTGCCCTGTGCAATGGCCAGCGCCCAGTCGCCCTTCTAATCATGATGCACCTCAACCCATATCACTAATGCAGCCAGTCACCCCTCCAGGCCTTTCGTGATGGCTTTGGGAATTCGCAGTGCCCATCTGGGCAATTCGGCTAGGAATTTGAGCTGTTTTTCAGTCGCCCCTCTCCAGGTCTTGGGAAGGGCGCAGAGCGGGCAGATTACGTCAGCTGCCCCTCATGGGCTTATGAACTTCGGCTAGGCTTTGGCACTGCATTAGATGCTCCTCTCAGGCTCATAGGCAGGGTTTTGGTGGGGACGCTGTTTCTTGTAGTCGTGGCATTTCACTCTGTTTCTCTTTCATCTCCAGATTGTTCCGTGTGTTTCGGTCCTGGATGGTATTCTCTAGCTTGCTGGTCTTCCATCCGTTGCAGCATATCTCATGTTGGTACACTACTTGCATCGCGATAACTTGATATATTTTGGTGTTCTGGTTGATGGACAACATGTCGTGCCTTCCTATTTTGGTGAGTTATGCTGCCACAGACAACACAGTTACAAACAAACAGTGATTCGTTCTGCAGGGTCATTGTATGCTCTTGGTTTTTGGTTTCCATCCTAGCTGGCAGCAGCACTCCACAGTAGACAGGGTGCTCCAATATCTGACCTGTAAGCATCTTCACTTGTCCACTCTACCACAGCCGATTGTCCTCCAAACTGCCTTTGGCTCGATCTCCAGGTCATCCCTATGTGTTGAACGAAATCGTGGCCTGATTTCACTTCCATCGCAAGTTCGAAGCGGTGGCCTTCATCGTTTCAGTTCTCCTATGCTGCTGCAAGTCACTTGGATCGCGACCTGCAAGAAAAAGCGTTGTAAATTCGTTGCCATTCGTCGAAGGCCATCATAGGAGAGGCCGCACAAGTGCCCATAAAGCTGCCAAACATTGGACGTGCAGCAAAGGCGCCAGCGTTCTCCATTAGCGTGCATCGTCGTTAAGCTGCTTCCTGTGGTGAATAGCGCAAGCATAAGCAATGCCGCCACACTCTTTCAGCTGCTGAGGCCAAGAGCGCCCAATCGACAGCCCAAGCCCTGCCCCCGGCCTGAACGGACGCACAGCACCCCTTTAAAATTGCCAATCAACCAACGGACCTGTTCCGCTGTGTTGTTGTGGTCGATGGCGGCAGCGGGGACGGGAACAGGGCGCCGGCGCGCCTAATAATAGGTGCAATAAAAGGCAGCTGGCGAAGCATGAGCAGCGCAACGGGCAGGCTGCACACAATGCTCGCAGGGCAGCGCAGAACTGACATCGGGACGTCAGCACCAGCCACCCCACAAAAAGATATTCAAGGAGGGAGGAATCTTCAATTGCCAAACCAGCGAGCTCCGTCGACAACGGGGCAAAGACGGCGAGCGACCCCTTTTCAAACCGCGGTTCCATTGCCGCTCATAGTTGGTTGAGCCCTTTTCCCATCGCCATTCGCACCACAGGCTAAGTGCACTTCTATACATGCAACATAATGGACCAGGGCAGCACCGTTACAATGCAACGGTTACATCACATATTATTGAACCGTCCTATCAAGTTTCTTATGATATTCCTATCTCGTCGCCCCAATGGTTATCACATTTCCCTTGTATGTACTTCTTCAAGGTACAACAACATCCTCCACCAAACTCACATATCTCCCAATCCGAACTTCTTCTGCTGCAACAGCATTCCCAAATAGCTCTTCTAGAGCCACGCCAACAACTGCCAATTACAAGGAATTCCACCCATTCAAGTTCCCAGGAGGAGCAAATTTTTTGCATCAAACATTTCCACAACTGCATGGCTCAAGATCTCTGGGACAATTCTTTACTCCAATTTTCCAACGCTTCACCCTTAAGATTTGGAGGCGCTGTATCATGAACATAAATAGTTCAGTCCAAAACGTCATGCATCTAATACAACATGATTTCAAACGAATATCCGTGGTGAAAAACTTTTGACCACTCATGCGCTTTGTTCAATCATAATTATAACTGTTCCGTACTTTCTATTCCTCTCTAGTGATCTCTTCTTGAGTCTCTTCATTGTCGCTTTATCAGATTCATATTAATACGTCATCTCTAGATTCTTTGAGCCATGTGTTGCAATTCATCGTTTTTAAATTCTGATTATCTGCTTAAGGTGACCCTGTCAGTTACCGTGCACCTGTGATGAAGGTGACCCTTTCAGCTACCATGTGTCTATGATGAATGCACTATCAACGTATCACATCTCCATCGTTGATAGTATGTTTAAAAACTTTTGAGTCAACCCAGAAGCAACAACCTCAGCATGGCTTCATACACGAGCTGGCGTACGTACTACGAAATGTGCATGCGTATAATAACTTGGTTGATATGATCTAGGGCTAGTATATGGCCTTAAAGGCACGACAAAGTTTGTTTTGTTGTTTCAGTTACTCATGGATCCATGAACACAATAGACTTATTATAGCCGAATAATAATTGGATGTATGAATACTTCAACAAAGGTTATGTCATTTGCAAAGTACTATAAGTTGATAGCTTTACAATACCCATATTGTGAGAAAGGTCCATGTTAATCACGTTAGTACTGCTTCTTATTATAAAATTCTGAACCATATTTCATTCATTTAATAAATACTTACATCAATCTACGTCATGTATGTCTTGCGGTATTCTTGCAAAAGCGCTGCTGCTGTGGTCTCTTCGGTCTTCTTCTCCGAAAGCTTCCTCGAAAGCTTGTTGTAGTCAGTGTCGCCACTGGTGTTATCCTTCAAAGGTTGCAGTGCGCCGTCTTTGTTATTGAATTTGCGGTCAGGGCATGATGGCAATGATGCCCACACCCACACACGCAGCCTTCGGTGATATGAAGAGCTCCAGTTGCACATCCTCCAGCCCAAGGCATGTGCTTTGCGAAAAGTCACAATCGTGTCCAAGTGTTTCAGTGATGAGAAAGCAGGCCCACTTCCATCATCTCTTTCTTGGCTCATTATGCCTTCAATAATGGTCAACCAGTGTGCAACATCCTTCACCTATAATGTATTACAAATTATATATTCATCAGCTGCATATAGGATGTACATATCATATAACTTATTGCTTATGAAACATCAATCAATTTATATCAGAAATGCAATCACAACATTATCATCACACAAATGTACTTTCAAATATTGCATGTAACAAGCTTACCTTTTCTGTCTTTGTCAGAGTAAATGCCCTCAATGGGTTAAGAAGCTCATGAAAGCATGCATCGTTGAGGCCAACATCTGTTGCAGTATACACTGGGGTAGGTTGATCAGCAGGCACTTCTGCAGTTATGACCACGTCATCATCTCCCTCATTTGTTGTTGCTGGAGGTTCCATCACTGGTATTAAGGTGAGTGCATCGATGTCAACGGTGATCTCACCACAAAGGCGGACTGCATATGAAGGGGGGGACGCACGCACAACTTTCCCAACCAATGTGTGCAAATGTCCAGCAATTATTGCCTGCACACATGGTAAAATGTTATGGTGTGACGTAGGGTACCACATTGTACTATGCATGCATTGTGGTGTTCAGCAAAACACATGCACTCCACACTTCGTAGCCATGCTGTATTTTTTCAACTGAAAATTTTTCAATTATGCTTTACGAGCTTCACCACAACAGCACTTGCAACACAAATACGGTATTTACAAAGACAAGTGTATAGCTATTGAAAGGGTTAAAACAAAAGCTTGCATCCATTGCTGTGACAGCACACCCACAACACGTAACCATGATGAGACAAACTTGTAAATTGCTGATAGCGACGTACTGGATATTCATAGAATAGGCAGCCAGCCAAGTAAAAGTTTTGCACAAATATGCATGCAAATAAATGATTACTTGCAATTGCACCATCTCCCCAATCCTGGCAATACTCACGCCCGAACTTTCAGCAGGGTCCACAAGGTCAATAGTTTCAGCCTCGTTGTTGGGGTTCTGACTGCCCATGGCTGCCATTGTTGGTGTGCTTGGAGTGGGCATTTCCTGTAAAAGGGAAGTTTCCTCATGTGTGCGCCCCTCCTCACGTTCCCTACTTGTTGTTGGCACATCACCAGGGGTGCCTTCCACATGTGCCAGAAAGTGTCATTTCCCTGCCTGGGCACATTTGCGTTGCTGGATGCTAGGCACCAATGCCTTTCACTGGGACATCCACTGAGGAAAAGTTATGGCTTGCCACACGCTGATAAAAGCATTCCAACAGGAATGTTGAGCTCAGCATGGCTCTTGAGCTTCAGCCCACAGTAGGCAATGCCAGCACAAGGCGCTACCAATGGAGTTGTCCTTCCAAGAGGGCTCCATCCAAGGGGTGCGTTTGGCATCCATGCTTGATCCAAGGAGCATAGAGGCTCAAAGCATGGACAACAATAGTGTTGTACAGAGTGCCGCAACATACCCACATATCCAGTGGTGCTCCAATATTGACACTCACATCAGCATGTCCTTGCTGTCATCAACTCTGGCAGTGGGACATGTGTGAGCCCTGCGATCATCGATACAGCACCCTGGGTGGCCACCCCAGTCGCTTCCGGCAAGGTGGGTACTGGACAAGGACTGACCCCAGGAGCTGTGGGAGTAAGACTGCCTATAGCGCAATTCACAGTAGAAATGGGCTAAGCACAACCATGACAAGATGCAGCAAGAACTGAGTTGTCTGAAACTCGAACACCGGATTGCTGACTTGCATGGGCATGAACAAACGTGCTAGAATGCTGTCATGGAGCTGCACGTCGTTCTCTTGCAGATGCGACTGCACTGTTTGTCATGCTCTGCCACAATGCAGTCAGCCAGATTACAATCGCCTGAATCAACTCCAAGGCCATCTACGGCACAGGCCTCACATAGGTCACCTCATCGCTTGAAAGTTGCGTGCGGCCCCCACCCTTCCATCCACCCACTCCGGCCCCACTTCCCGACGCGGCAAAGATCCGACGGGGACAACGGCCAATTCACACACACACACACACACACACACACATTCCACCCCAGGGCTGTCTAGAAGGCGCATTCCTGATCTGTCCATGGACATGACCCGTAGTGATGATGATTAACAAGTGCTGGGAGCGACCAGGCCTTGTGGACAGGTGGCTATCCATGTCCATCAATTACGTTGAAGAATTCGATATGTTTTGATGATGAAGTACCATGGTACACCACTAAGTTGCAGCACCAAGCGGTGGACTCGGACCACCCGGGGAACCAAACAACAACATGGATTGCAGTAATTTGGGCCCCTGACTGGTGAAGAAATGTGTCGTTCTGCGATAAAATGAATTGTTGCTGATCAATTGTGAATATTGCTGGTTGTCCTATAAAATACTGAGCAAGTGCTGACAGAGTGTAAACTATTGAACACGTACAAAAGCTTCGCTGAGTGACCTATTTGGAATGTGCAACACCCTACCCGAGGCGCAGTAACCATCGGGCCGCAGGCCTTGGCGTCCGCCAGCTCCATGCTGAACCGGAAGGCGCTCCACCCCCCCCCCTCCCCCCCCTTCCAAGGCGTCCGGCGCCTCTGACTGGGCACTCATCGCGTTTCGACACACGTTGTCGATCTGCTTATTAGGAATTCCTGTAGGGCTCCAGGTGCTGAGACTGTTCGTCCAGCTTGGAAGCCCCTGGGTCTCGAGAACACTCTGGTTTTTACTGGGAAAGTGCTGAAGTGTGTATTAGTGTAGTTCATACAAGAAATAAGAGCGTAAGGAGCTGTGGGAGGTCATGATGACAGAGGTTCCTTGATTCCTAACAGGCATTCTTCATTGGACATCGAGTCCTGTCCGAGACCCATCTTTTGACACCAAGTCCAGTCCGGTAACCTTACTTAAACATAATTAAAGGTGCGTCACACATTATTCCCATATACAACTGACGTCCCTGTCCCGTCAATCCCTTCCTGGCATGAGCCAGACAGGATCCGGTCAGGATGCAAGACTTCAGAAAGCAAAGGGAAATCTTGACCCCCATCACTACAAGAACGTTGAGTGACTGTCCTCCTGCCCCGAGTAAGGTGGACCTGCCCGCAGGCACACACAAGAATCAGCTGCCTTCTTTGACAAGTGACCAGGCATGGTAACTGAGGAAAATTTGGCAAGGTCAGACAGAACAGGTTATCAAGGATTAACTGTTCAACCAGTACAACTGATATAAGCGTCCAATGTGGATGTCACGGTGTATGCTGATGACATTTTAGTATCATTGGGTAGCGTCAAGGACACCGATAATCTAGTGGAAAAGTGGATAGGAATCTTTGTCAATATCAAACAGTTGTTTCGTCTCTGGAAAGCTGTCCTCTGTGGTTTCATGGTCGCAACCTTCCCAAACTTAGTACTTCTGAAACCAACACATACGGTGAGAGTAGTGAGTGCTATCGGGGAATTGTTTGAATTGCTGGACGCCACCATTGCATCATCGATGCGTGGGGAATCCCTCCAGTTGGTCAATTTCGCTTGGGAAATTGCCCGTGCAAAGGGCCAGTTGAGCATTTTGTGGAATTTTGAAAGGAATCGACGTACCCAACCCCCAGTTTTCAAGGTCTAGTACCGAGGCAGCAATGCATTGTACTGCCGTTACCCATGTTACTGTTGCTTGTCCCATTTGCCTCTGCAGCATGCTGTTATCCTATTCCTGTGTGCCCATAACCCTCTTTAGGCAGCAAGAGTGCCTTTCCCTGTTGTGCGCATGAAGCAGTCTCTTGACAATTTCTTGAGATGCAAGTACAACTGTTTGTGTGTGTGCCGTGCACGACTCGTAGTTTTGACTACCACATTCCCCTCAAGTTGCCTTGTCACGCAGAATGTTGGAGCAATGTCCGGAAGGCAGACACTGTGGACAGTTGACCAAACAGCACAACATTTGGGACAACAAATTGTCAATACTGGTTGCAGGAGGCAAGGAAGACATTCTACAACCAGCCCTCCTACTTGTTGTGTTGGCCAGCAGGAGCCTTCGTTTGCTTACATTGCGGACCAGATTACTTGCAATATCAGCAGTGGTGATTCACCACTAGCAAACGTTGCATCTCCCACAAGTACTACAACATCACCAGGTTTCTCCAGAACATCGAATATCATCTGGTGACTGGGGCTGGAACTGGTCCATCGGAAAGAGCAAAGGGGGTCCCCACATTTATGCTGTCATGGGTTGGCCATGTTCACGTCACGCTCAAGATGAACTGTCCGATACCCTGCTGCTCTGCGCAGTGATCTCCTTCCCAATGTTCTTGGTTTTCCTTGAGATGGTGGCAACCCCATTCTGTATGTCCCTGCTTGAACATGGGGGTACATTTGCCCATATGCCAATACCTCCATGCTCAAGCTTGGAAAAGCGTGTGACATGGGGTTGTGCCAGCAGCAAACACATTCAATTGTTCAACCCAAAAAGCACCGCACAACCACAGCGCGTGTCACCTCATCTACAGCCTCATCGTCCAATTCCTCACCGTCGTCGTGGTCATCTTCGTCAACATCCTCGCCACTGAGACCATTGTCATCTTCACAAAGGGTGTCCTGGATGTCGTCCATCCCATGGTCGTCATCTGTGTCAACATCATCGCCCCCATGTGCAAGCACCTCATCACCTGGTCCACCATCAACAACAGAATTCAGCAATGGGCTAAGGAGGTGTAGGAAACTGGCACCTACTCAAGAATTCTTTCCTGCTGGTACCTCTTCAATTTATTGCTGTACTCTACAAGGAGGAATTCAGTATGTAGGAGTCTACAATCCCTATCGCGGCATTTGGCAATAGTCTGGGCTGCTGGGGATGCTAATGGGAACAAAAAGGTTATTGAGGGCTGTTGACCTTGTTTCTTGTGTGAACAGCGTCTGCCATCACTTGACGAGTGCAAAGGCAGTCCATGAGGATTGACACTGCCAGCTGTGCGACCTCTGTCAAGCAATGCACAATGCGTTGCAAAACACACAGACACAACATGATGCACTGGATAGATTGCTACAATGCCCAAGCTCCATCTGGTGGTCAAAGGCGCTCAAGGCCCCATCATTGCCACAGGCCGATTATCCACCATGCTTGAACAAGCCAGCCTCAAGTGCTCCCCACTCCACGGCATATCCCATCACAAGCGCGAACCAACCCACACAACCATGTGTTTCCAAATGCAGCCACCCAGGAATCCAGCACCATTTGAAAGCACTGATGCCACCAAGATTTCAATGCAGCAGGTTTGTTCCACGCCTTGCTGACCTTGCAAAAGCACACAGCACAAGTGAAATCGTGACATTTGATAGAGATGCCTCTCAAGGGCGTACCTCATGAAACTTCCTCCACCATCTTCTCTGCCTCTGCTCAAAGCTGCGGCCCTTCCTTTGGGTCATGTTGGTCCTCATAATGGTGGCGTCCTTCGCTGTGCTCAAGGCCATCCATGGCATGCGGGTCAGAAGACAGATGTTGTGCGGCACTGCCCACACCGGTGCAACTGGACCTGCGCCATCTGTCACGGCAGCCTCACAAGCGCGGGCACGCCGGCGCACACACCCATGTGCAAAATTCGGGCTCGCGCTCGCGCTCGCGGTCCCGGCGCCGGTGTCGCAAGGTTGACGTGCCCACACGCCGGGGAAATGGCTTCAGCCAATGCTGTCGGCCCGTCGGAACCCCTCGCGTGGGCGGAACCGCCGCGTCGCAGGGTTGCGGCGCCCCCTAATCCCCCGCCCAATGGTGATGTGCCAACCTCCTTCCACGGCGCTCATTAAATGACTTTAATGGGGTCGCGACGCGACGTAGACCCGTGACGCGCATACACTCAAGCAGCAGCTGGGAAGGGCGCCAGAATTGCCTTGCATTGCAGCTGAAAGGTGCATCAGGTTGCAGCCCAAAGATGTTCGGCAGTGCTGAATCAGCACAGTGCCATTAGTACGGCTGTGGCTGCAGAGAGGCGTCTCAGGAGCGGCAAATTCAACATGTTTACAAGGAAGTTGGTTGCTTAATACAGAACCTGCCGCAATAAAATTCAGCCCCTAAATCAGCAACGCGGCGCCCATGCCGTCTTGTGTCACTGGCCAGGAACTTTGCTTGCGTGGCCTGCAGCGCACAATGGCTGGATGCTTTCTGCCAACAAAACTACACACGCTGCAAGCCGAACAAGCCAAACATAGAGTATAAATAAAGGAACTAGTGTTACATACGAAGCACCAGGCATGCGCGGCAAAGCCATGGTTCAATGCAGAGTGGGGGCTTCTTGCACGAACAGCGGCTCCAAACCCTGCTCGATTCTCTCCCGATTCGTCAGGCACGCCTTCTTCATCGACGGGTGCATGCAAGTCTTGCATGCACCACACTTCGGTGTCCTCCCAACGCTTCTTCGCATTCGCCTCCCTCCCCTTGACCCTGAACCCAGCCTCCCGTCACTGCTGCTGGGCCCAGGGACTGCAAACCTTCTCTGCTTCATCGGCTTCGCTATTGAGGCGCGCTCCAGATGGGATCTAGAGTAGGGCGGTGCTGGAGGTTTGTAGACAGGCGGTTCCAAGCCTGCACCAGGGGCGCCCTCCTGCACGGCCCTGAAGGAGCACAGCAACGCCCACGCAGCGCCATCCTGAAGCACCAAACAGTCAACGATGAGTGGACGATGCTGTCAAAATCAAATGAGCCAAAAGGAACAGCAATAGGAATTATAAGAAAAGAGAAGACATACTGGGTATCCGGACAGGGATACAGCCCTGAGATCCCGTTCTGCTAAGGAACAGCAACGAAAACATAGTTTACTGCTACTGGGCAACGCACTAAGCTGCATTGAGTCGATCAGATTGTTCAGACGCCAAAAGGTTGCAAACACGACTGGTATTTCAATATTGCACTGAAAACATTGTTTGTGAAAATGAATGTCTAAACGGCAATGTATGCATATTTTTCTATGTGGATTCAGATATGGATTCACACAGTCATACAGGTATTCATGAATACATTAAGGATATGTGCATAAGAGCAGGTGTTTCAGCGAAAGAACGCAGCAAATTGTCCATCATCTATCATCTTCCCTATCATCACATTTTAATGCACAGAGTAGGTTTTGTGTCCGTAAATAAATGCAAAGAGTTTGAAACTTGGTCATGGCACTGTCTAGATGCTACCCACCACGGGCTCTTGCCCAACTTTGGGTTGTTCATCCCTCTTCTTGCTGCCAGCACCGGGCTGCCTGGCGATCTCCGAATTCTTCTCGTCGAAGCCCGAAATGCCATCCACAGTGTCCCTAAAGCCCTCCACAACAAAATTCGGCACCTGCACCAACTGCACGTCTAATGCAAGCAGCTTCAGCAGCTCCCTACCCCTTTCCTCCACCGCATTAGAGCCAGCCTCTGCACCTTTTTCTTTGTCCCTTTCGTCACCATTTCCTTTGCCCTCCACCTTCTCTTCCTCTTTTCCTTTTCCTTCCACTTTTCCTTTTTCTTCCAGCTTTTCTTCCTCTTTTTCTTCTTCTTTCCCACTTTTGTTGGAGGCCAGTGCCCTCAGACGCTTCCTTGCATTGCCAACGATCTCATCCACTTTGAACCTTTTCCCTGCAGGGAAGTGGTCTGCCAGGTGCTGGGCATGCTGCTCCATCCACTGCCGTGCGCGTGCAGGGCGCACGCTGCTGGGCAGGCGGTCCTCCAGGGGGCCCAAGTAGTAGTTGTAAACCTGTTCAAGGCAGGTGCCAAGCGTGGAATTGCCTTGCAGGACGAAGCTCAGGTGAGACCAGCCCCCAGCCCTGGAAACTGCGCCCCTTCCCCCTTGAGACATCACCTGGGTAACAAAACACATGGCGTGAACAATGCACTTAGCAAATGTGCTGTTGCCTATGCTGCTCAAGTACTAGGGCGGTGGCTTGTTCGACCGCAGGAGAGTTCATGGTGTGGGGGTGGGATGGCCACCAATCCATCTGTGAATCATCCAGCTGAACATGACACTACGACATGACCCATGCACCTGCAAGGTGATGGTGGCCACAATGCCATCCACAGGTGAGCAGTGGTGGCCAAACAGAGTCAAGAAATTGCTGGCTGTGAACAAATGGGTGGTGTGTTCACACAGAACCCAACCCTGCTGCCCAACTGAACAAAGTGCTGCACTGTGCACAGAGTCCAAAATTTTGTCACGCCCCAGAGAGCATTGACTTCATGCTTTGGGAGTCGTGATCAAAGCCTCTTTACACCCACAACGCTGTCTGCAATAAGCATAGTGGCCATTATCATACACAGCAATCCCTTCTATGCACTCCATTATCAACCCTAATTCCTCTTTATTGGTAGTTTGCCACCTCAGTTGCTGGACATGCTCTTACACTCAAATGGTGATCGCCTTTACATGCCAATTCTTGTTAGGTTATGCCCTTCCAGCGCTGCTTGACAGAGAAGTCAAATGGTCAAACTTTGAGAGAAGTTATGTTGTGTTGACAGACCCACCAATTCTGCTACTTGTCACTCAAGGACCAGGATCGCATTTTCTATCACTATCCCACATACTGGCAGGCATGTTTGTCTATTCACAACGTTGCTTAATGCTGTGTGCACTCTGAGGTAGACTGGAAACAACAGAAGCCACTGATGCGCTTGGGAACCCAAGATGGATTCTTCCTGCAGGTAAAAAGTGTATGTGCCTCATAAGCGAGTGGTATGCTGTGGGTTTCACATGGCTGTGGTTCCTACACCCTAAGCAGTTGTGGCTCTTGAGCAATGTTTCTTTTTCCTGGTTGTCATCTGACCTGGACTTTATGGAGCACGCAATTACCTCTGCTTTGCAGGCATTTGTCCGTTTGGAGATCATTCCTTGATAGGTTAGGTTTCCTGTTGCTGTGTGGTACATTCTTTCAAATTCTCAGGGGCCGGTTCGCAATATGTCTTGGCACAGGTGAGTATTCGGAACAGTGGTTGGGGGGGGACTACACTTGTCAGTGCCAATAAGGTGCAAGCAAAGTGTTTGTTCTGTGTGGATAGACATAAGCCTTATTTGTTCATTGCTCAATCAACAGATAGCAATTCTCATTTCATTCACTGCTGCCCACCTTGTCACACTCTGTAACACCTTCTGCAGTTTGTTTGTGGCAAAGCAGGCTTCTGATATCTTTTACGGCGACCAGTAGCAGCACAAATTCCACAGTTGAGGTATTGCTCACAGTTCTAAAACCAGCTTGACCATCGAGGGCATGTGGGGGTTGGTAGCTACCACTCAGGAGTATATGCGCACCTCTACAAAAAGGCGCTGAATGTCCAAGGGTTTGGGCACATCTGCCAAGATGGGTATCTTCACAGGGCGCTCCAGAAATCTTTCGAGGGCTGTCACAAACCACTTTTGGTTGTCGGGCAGGTGTTCCAGGTCAACGTATGTCACTTTGTGCGGATCCCAACGACCCTGCAGCAGATATGCACACAAAATCGTTTACCCTCAATGGATGTCAACATCTTGCAGGTGAAAGGGAAGAGTTTCGCTACACGCTAAAGTGTGCAATCAAATGCTTCTTATGTCAAGGGTTGAATAAGTACTTTGGGATAAACTGTGCAGTTGGAACAATGCCTGCCATCGCCTTGTAACTGCAAGTGCAGTGCTTGTCACATTCTTCCAACTCAATTGGGTCCATCAAGCAGGTTTTTAAAACCAAACACTCTCAACACAGACAAACAACTCACACAGCATTGGAAACGAGTTCCTCAGTAGAAGAGTCGAAACACTGCCCAGCATGTCCCTCCAATGTCAGGACATCAATGAATCCCTTGCCATGGTCCATACTGGGATATTTCTTTTGTACCTTTGCTTGTGGGAATTTGAGAATGGCCATGATATGAGGTGCAGTCACCAACATCCTGCCACAGGTCAAAACAATACATAAAAATGTATCTTGCACTGTCCTCCAGGGAATGTGGATATTTGAAAGGCGCCAAAACACGTGCATCTTCAGCACACCTGAAATTTCCGTGGGGTCCGTGCGTCGAACTCTTGAATAGGCACAGTTTTGTGTCCTCGCAAGATGTTTCGCCAAGCCCCCTCGTAATCGAGCTCGTAGTCGTTTTCAGGAAAGCCTCCCATACTGAAAGCAGCTGCAGTCTTGCCAACTGCGCGCTCATCCATGCCACCCACAATTCCACTCAGAACTGAGCCGACTGGGTTGTCCTTTCCCTGGTGTGACTGGCTAGCGGTGGCCACAAGTGCAGGTTGAGAAAGGTTCGCCAAGTCTATGACACGGAGGCCCTCCAGCGATGGAGGCAGCAGGTCATCTTGCACAGCAGCACCCACCAGCCCTGCGGCACCTTGCTGTTCGCCAGACATGGTACAATGGCTTGTAGCAGCAGCAGCAGCAGCAGACCCATAAACTGACAAGTAGTTCCTCCAGCCTGCTTGCTTAGCATCTGTGCCTGTCAAGGTGTGGTGAAGGGGGTACTGGGTACTGGGAAGGGCTGCATCCTCATCCATGGACTGCTTAACCTCCACGCCCTGGGCCACAGGAACAACCATGGATGCTGCGGCCGTGGTCTCTGGCAACCCATGCACCTGGCCACCTTGTGCCACACGCATGGCCAATGCACGCACATCTATGTTGTCAGGTGGCCTGTGCATCTGCACACCTTGGGCCACTGGGACAGCCACAGAAGTCACAGCCCTGATCTCTGGCTGCCCACAGACTACCACCCCTTGTGCCACGGGAATTGTCATGGCAGCCATGGCCGCGCTCTCAGCCATTCCACACACCTCCACACCCTGTGCCACAGGTATAGCTATGGAAGGCACGCCTCTGCCTCCCTGCAGCCCTTGCACAGAACTGGTACCTTGCTGGCTGCCCAGCGTGCGGCAGGGCCACATGGCGTTGCGCACAGCAGCGCCTGGAAATGACTGCTGGGTGCTCGGAGCTATGCCTCCTGCCCAGTGTCCACTGCGGGCGCTGATGTACTGGAACTCGTCAACGCCTCCAGCAATTGCAAAACCACCCGAGGCCCTCCTTGCCCCGGTGGAGCACCCCAACATAGCAGGTTCTACGCACCAGAAGAGAAAAGCACAAACAAAAGTGATAACTCAGCCTGCCTGGCTGCCAAAACTTGTGTACCATTCTACCAACAGTGTCTGTTCCTGACTGTGAGGGTCCCTGGGTGCAATGGCTCGAGAAGCATGCTTTCGCAAATGGTGATTCCTTGCCAGGGAAGATCAAATTGTATTGAGGTTTTTCTTCCAGCCCAAGCACTGATGATTTTTAAATTTGACCCATGAATTCCAAATTCTGTTGACAGGCTGCCGACACTCATACACAGCGTGAGTTGAGAGTAGCTGCTGCAGTACACCAAAATCGACACAAAGATCTATTTGGGCACTGAGACAGCTTCCAGCACGGTGACAGGCTCCACAGGAACCTGGGTGCCTTTCCAGCACACCAATGAGAGAGCTCAATTTTCCCATGAAAGAACTGATGCAGGGCTCCCAACCCCAACAGGAAGGCTACCTCACAGCCCGTGTGCCACACACGGCTACAGCGGCCGTGCAGGCAAGTTGTTGGCCCCGCGTGACGGCTCCGCGGCCTTCCCGTATTTTTCCCGTCAGAAAAAAATAGAAAAAAGCGGGGGGCCGAGGTATTGCCGTATCGTAAGCCACAGTCCCCGCGCCCAGGCGCCTGCCGCCCGCGCCGGCGTCAAGACCCACAACACGGTGGACACAGGCACGGGCGCCGACACGCCAAGCAGCCACTTGCCACGGCCGTGACGCAACCGTCGTTCGCGGCTGTTGAAGGGCCGGCGAGATGTGTGCCCTCCTTGCGCCCACCTTTCGCGGCGAGATCGGAGCGCGGCGTGCTGGCCGATTCGCACACCGGCGCGATGCCCAACAGACGCGCCCCTACCCCCGCGGGGTGCGGCAGTTTTCGAGGGCGGCCGGCGTGCCAACGGCCGCGTACCCGGGGCGCCAGCTTCTCCCGCGCCCCTGTCGCGCTCTCCAGAAACTGGCGCCCCGCGCCAAAACGACCCCCCCGCGGTGGGCGCCGGGGTCTGAGGTCGCGCAGCGGGCCTCCACCGGGCGCATGCCGCAGGGGCGACGGCCCCGAGCATCCCAGACCGCGGCGCCGCCGACCACAGAGACCTTCGGCCGAAATCTTCCGGCCAGGCGGGGAGTAAGCAGTCGTGCGCGGAGCAGCCGCGAGCCATCTCCCGCCCTTGCGAATCCAACGCAGAGGAATCTCCGCACCTTCTGGGCTCGGCAACCGGCAGGGCTCGGCCGGGGCCCCCCCGGGCGCCGCTGGGCCGCCCATCGGACCGCCCCGCTCCCGATGACCCCCCGAACCGCCCGCTGCCCCCAACGCGGACACCGCGCTCTCCAACGTTTTGCCCACGTTCGTGCGCGATCGATCGGGGACGATCACATCTGCGGGCGCGGCCGGCCGGTGCCGTGAGAAGGATGCCCGCCCCACCGCCTTCCCCGGCAATTGCAGCCCACAGGGGCTTTGACGACGATCACCGGCAGGCCGATCCCGAAGATCCCGACGGACCTTTACAACCGCACCTTGTGGAGGGGGATGCTGTTAGAGAGGCTCCACTGGAGAAAGAAGCCGCGGGCAGGCCTCGGATCGGGGCCTTGCGGCGGGCGGGGGCGGCAGCCGTGGCGTGCGGGCCAACATGGGCTAGACCAAGGGGCTGGCGGGCGTCAAGCACGGTGGAGGGGCGTACATGGAGCCGTCCTAGATTCGCTCGCTGTAGGTAGGCTTTGGCAGATTAGGGTGGGTTGGGAGCAGGCGCGGGGTGGCGCTTCCGTCGCGTGGGGTGAGACCAGGTTCGGGTGCGACCGGCAGTTATGGGCCCCAGGTCACATCGAGAGCGCAACACGGCCTCGCGCGCGGTAGATTCATTTCCATGTTGAAAATCGCTTCCTGTGCATGGCCATGAAGGATGTGATATCACGCCCTTCACGGCTGCGCATTCACTCATGGTGGATGTGCAGCGGGTCCCAGTGCGATCTTGTCGAGCGATGTTGGCCATTCGTCCAAGCCCAAATTCGATCACGAATTTCCTCGTCGACAGCGGTGCGACACCAGAACAATTCTTTCCATTCACAGCCGCATGTCTGCCTGTTCTTATCCATAGTACCATAATGGACTACAACCGCCGATGTCACAGCTGCGACCGCTTGTTTTCCCATTGCTCAAACGCAGCCTTTGGGGAAGTGCATTTTTAGAGAGCCAGAAACGTTGGCCAGCAGTATTGATTTCATGAAGCACATCCCGGCGGATTCCATCAACCCGAGCCAGCAGCAACGTGCAGCCCACATTCCTGGCTCTCAGTGCTTTCACTCTCATTGACCGTGTCTGCCTCCGAGGTAAATACAACTCAAGAAATGTCGCAAGCAATTAGACAGAGAGCCTTAATAAAGCCAAAAGTGGTTGTTCTCGGCTATTGGGCGGTTTGAAGCTTTCCACATGTTGCATACCATATGGGGGTATCCAAATCTGGCATCGATGATCGATTTTCAAGCATGCGTCGCCCACGCCACGTCATTCTTCGGGAATCGGCACAGATTGGACCATCCCCTGAGCCACAAAGAACTTTTCTGCATGATTACCAATGTTTCCCAAGTTGCGCTCCGCATGCACGATCGATCTCACTGGCACGATGCTCATGGCATCAACGCCAATCTTTTGCGTGCACCCCAAGTCGACCATGTTGTCGGCATCCATTGATTCGGTATCGATCCATGAACATTCCGCGGATAGATCTCGTGTGGATTGCTTGAGGAACAGCAGCGCGTGGTCGAGAGGGCTCCAAGTGTCCACCCACGCCGTCCTACAGGGGTTATGGCCATGCGTCACATTCCGCGTTCTGCTGGGAGAGTGTGCTCACGCTATAAATGTTGTGTGCATTGAGCATCGAAGTCACGGTGCTCGAGCCACGTCACCTAGTTAGCAGTACTGATTCACACGGCTGAATATTGTCGATCCATCTATAGTAATTGTGAAGACAAGAAAGATGCATAAGTGATTGCATGGAGGATGGAGCTTTTTATGGCGAATTAAATATGGTGTTGAGTATGGCGAAATGGGGAACGATGGGGAGGGGCATGAGCTTGACACACTTGCAACGAACACTACATGACTGGAACAATCATTCTGTAACAACATCTGGTTGCGGCTTGCTTCCCATGCCTGGGAGCCACTGTGTGTGAGTGTGAGCGGAAATGCGAGCGACGTGTCAGTAATCAAGAAAAGGCGGCTCTTTATTTCTACGTATTGTCCTAATGTCAGCGCTAGTGCACTAAAACTGCACATGCAGTTTTGGGTGCCCTCCACATTTAGCTGTATTTTTTTCCTTTCCTCTCTTTGGATTTGCCAAAGCAAGGCGCCATATTCTTGCCAAAATCTTGTACAAATTACTTACAACCTAAAGCATGACATTGTCAAGACTGAATGGGAAAGGGCAAGAGGAGGGCGATAAAACGCAACCAAGTTTTTCTGTAGGCGATCGAGGAGCAAACGGTCGTGTTGTGTAAGAACATATGTCAGCTGTTCCTATGCCCAAGAAAAAGACCGACCGGGGCTGCACCACAGCAACTAGAAAGAAATAGATTCATCTCTTGGATTGCGAGCAATTAAACGCTAGCATTGAGCACAAAGACTGGGTTGCCAGAACATACCGCAATATATTATACCCTTCCGCATTGCAACGCAGCCCTGGCATTTTCACGCAGAGCAATAACAATGTGCTGCCGTGCACAGATGGCAACGCAAGGTTACAATCTCACGACGGGTTATCCGTGGATATACAGTGATTCTGTCCATTTTGGCCACACATTCACGCCTGTACATAACGTGTCGTCTATCCGCACACTCGTACGTAATGTCATATCATATCATCATACCATACAGAACATCTGCGCATATCATCACAATAAAAATGCAACGGTACCAAGAAAGTGTGGAGCAGCCCCAGCCGAGACGCGAGGGGCTCTGGAATGCTCATGGCGTCTAATGGCCCCGGATGCATGGGTCCTTGTGGCGGAAAACCGGCATTTGAGGCCATGCGGACTGCGCGAAGTCGCCATTCTGGTTGTGACCAAGATGCCGAGCCCCCCCCAAGTAACTGTCTGAAGTGGAAGAAAGGGGCGCGGGACGCCACGTCTGCGATTCCACCCGTTGCGCGGGCGTAGGTTGGGGGTTTAGGGGAATGCGCGGGACGCCGTATGGGCGTCCTGCGCCCCAAAATTCTGTCAAGAATATGCGGAGCAAAATTTGCAACTCTGAAATTCAAAAATGGGGAAGGGTTTGAATATACTACAGTATGTGCATTCATAACTCAGCATTTGTGTTCAGTGCTAGCATTTCAATGTGTTCGCTCTGGACCAGTTGTGCCTGACTGTCTTTTTGCATAGCACCAACTTGTGGGCATGATATACGATATCGAAAGCAGCATCGTAGAATCTTTCGACACCTTGCTCACGCGCGGCCATACCTGGCAGCGCCGGGCACACCCCCTGCCACCCCGCTCGGCCGTAGCCCTGCAGCTCCTAAACCCGCTCCGATGGCGAAACTCAGCGAGGCGGAGGCCGCGGTGTACGACCGGCAGATCCGCGTGTGGGGAGTGGAGGTCCAAAAGAGGCGAGTCCTGCTTTTACAGGGTGTGCCTCGTGCACCCCGCCCTACGTCGTCGAGATTCGCTGTCAGTGCAAGTTCCAGTACGTCGGCGTCGGCTTGTCGTATTGTCGGGGAGAGCCGGGGCACGTCGTGGGTGGCTGCTGAATTCGTAGCTGGCAGCATATTTCCGCGTCTGGATGTCGATCGACCCTCGTGAACGGTGTAGCGTTGTTTCAGGCACTGAGCCCACTGGGGTCCATTTTGAATTCGACACTTGGTCAGTTGTTAGCAGGCCTTTCCAGTGCTGTGCTCCCGTTGATGAAGCGATGACAGAGATTCTTCTGCAGGTTGCAAGCATCTAAGGTCCTCTTAATCGGCTGCAGTGGCCTGGCTGCCGAGGTGCGAACGCCGTATGGATATTGATGTAAGAAACAACAGCACCAGAAAAATCCAATCCCTCATATCTGGAGGATACAGCAGCATCCCACAAATGATTGTTCTTGCCTCTTGAACTTAGATCCACAGCGAATCCATGGCACTTGAATGTTGCGACCTCTTGTTGCCATATTGTAGTGTCCCAGCTGCGCCCAAAATTTCGTCATCGCACCTCGCACGGAACTTCGAAGTGCTCGAAGTCTCACTTTGTGTGCAGTGCTGCGTCATGTTTTTGACAAAATAACAGCCACAATACAGAAAATGGTGGTCTAATTTTGTTGGAGAAGGTGTGGGAGATGGACATGTTGGCAAGCGATTTATTGGTGAACAGGGAAATGGCAAAAAGGGGAAGTGGGAGGTGTGTGCCTAAGGCTAGAGTGCGTACATAAATCGGGCTCGGTTTGTGTCAAATGTTTGGCTGCCATTTACTTGGTCGCGGTGAGTGCATTGCACTTGTCAGGAAAGCACATACTGCCATGCTCTTGTCTACCCAGCAATTTTCCTGTAATCCACTTTGCACATGTTGGTGGTTTGGAGGGGCAGCATATTACAGTGCTTCAGCTGAAGTTGCAGTGTTTTCCCCTTTCCCCTCCCATTGCTGCGTTTGGCCAGGGGGTTGTAAGCAGACCCTCTTGCTTGCAAGGGCTGTGCTTTTTCTCTTATGGCAGATGCCAACATCGAATTTCCTCTGCCCTCCTGATGAACTATGTTCATTGGTGCTAGGTCGCCAAAAACATAGTCCTGGCTGGGGTTGGCTCCCTTTCGTTGATGGATGACACACCGTGCTCTTCTGGTGCCTTGGGGAACTTCCTGATCCCTGCGAATGTTGATGGTTCCATGAGGTATGCATGATGGTCATTTTGTTTCGCTCCAGTTGCACAGAATGTAGCTTTTTGACGGCTGTAGATATCGATGAAATTTGGTTGTGATCCCTGCTGAACATGGCAACATCCTGAGCTGTCTTGGGCGTCTTGGGCCCTGTTGTTCCAACAGACCAAACCATCAACTCGTCGTGATCACACCTGAGCGACTTCTGTGTCCGTTGGACAAGGCTTTGCCCCATTACCTGCGTGGTGATGTGCAAAGGCTGCAAGCAAGTGACTGAAGCATGAGTATGCTTTGTCTCTGTGACCCACTTGCCTCTGCCCAGGCTTAAAGCATTGCGCATAGGAACAACAGAAACTCCAGTTCACCACGTGAAAAAAAGCTCCATGGCTTGAAAGAAAGAAAGAAACCATTGTGATCCAATACTTGTCATCCTGCACATTGTCGCGTGCAGAAGAACGGCTACTGCAGTTGCTGATCTTGGTTTGCCATCCTGTCTGTCAGCGTGGCATCTGCCAGTGTGGTTACACTTCAAGAAATGAACCCACTTGTGAATGTGAGGGCCTGCCCAGGGTTGGGCTGGAGCTCAGAGCTGGCAGAGGGCTTCAGGGAATATGATGTCATCGTCCAATCCGGGGGCAACCTGGCAGAGAGACAGCAGCTCGATGAATGGTGCAGCGAAAATGGCATTAAATTCTTCACTGCGAGTGTCCATGGGACGGTTGGCTACTTGTTCGCCAACCTGCAGTCCCATACCTTCACACTCAAGGTTGGGCAACGAACGTTGACGCTGGAATGCCAACACCGGGATGGGTGTTCTGTGGTAGCAGTTTTCCACATTGGCTGGATTGAACTATGGCACAGATCTTTGACCTGTAGCAAATCGGTTTTTTCCCTTCATTGAACCATGAAAAATCACAACCTTGTCAACTGTTTGGCAACGTCAGGGACTGTGCAACATGAATTGGAGCAGGAACTGTACCCGTGTGCCAAAGCTGCTTGACAATGAAGGCAACGTTTTCGTGAATCAGCGCTTCTGCGTGTGATCAACATTGTGGCTTTGTGGTCATGGACACCTCACATGCAACCATGGTTTGACATGCACACTCCATCTACTTTCGCGGTTGGTTTCTGAGAAGAAGTTGCGTTCATTACATTGAAATAGCCCAATCTCTTACGCCCAATATTGGCAGGTGCGTTGGGAATGTTCTTATAGAGGTGCTGATATTGAAGAAAAAGGGCATATGTCTTCTCGTAGTCAAAACAAGGCTTGGGAAGGCAATAACAGAAGTGGCCTTTTAACGGTTGCGCCTGCCAAATTCTACTGTGCCATTGACACTGAATGGTTTGGGGCATGATGCATGCGCACCTGTGCCAATGTGCATTATGCTATGTACCATTTCGCTGGTAATTTCCTGTCTGTTGTTTCAACTACATGACAGGAGGACAAGGGCAAAGAGGCGTCGGACATGTGCGTGGAGCGCACAAAGACTTACCCTCGCCTCTCAGCAGCGCTGTGTGTTCCACAGAAAAACCTTCCCAACAAGACGCACTGCCTCTACTTCATTTTGCAAGGTTTGATCTGTCAGACTTTCGGCACCACTGCGTTTTCCATAGTTGCCAGCGTTCGCATGTTCGTACATGTGTTCCTGTACACTCATCCTACATCGCTGCACAGGCAGCGTTGTAAGCTCCTTGCTGAAGGGTGTGAGCCAAATCACTGACTTAGTGGACTGTGCCCCTGGGCCCTATCCCCAAACTACTGTGCCGCCTGATTTCCGTATCTTGGTTTTCAGTGAACCTGTCATGAACACTGCTTTCTCGGGCAAAATGTGGAGGTGACGGCTGCCTCGTCGCCTGTATATCTAACATTCTTGAATGTATAGTGCAGAGAATGTGGGGGACTTTCCCGTCCCGCTTGGAGCTTTTTGTGAAACCCGTGTGAGGCACACTCTCCACTGTGCGTTGGCGTCTTTGGGACCTGGCCCATGTAGTGTGGCCTTTTGTGCACTGCCTTTGCCAGAATTTCTCGGTCCCCTGTTGGACAAAATCGTCTGGCTCGCCGTTGGCAAATGTGCTGTGGCTTGCGTGGGCACAGTGTGCGCGGAGTTCCAACGGCGGCTGTCCCGTCCCCCAGCTGCCGCTGACATCGAGGACGTGAAGTCTCTGGCGAGGCGCATGGCCGCGGACGGCGGCCTGAGCGAGCGCCTCTACAGCGAGCGGCTGCTGTCGCTGTTCGTTGAGGGGGCGGGGGAGCTGGCGGCCGTGTGCGCCATCGTGGGCGGCATCCTTGGCAATGAGATCGTCAAGGTCGTGTCGGGAAGAGGGGAGCCGCTCCGAAATTTTTTCTTTTTTTCCTTGCATGATGGGCGAGGCGTGGCACAGGAGATCGGGTGCGCGTGAGCTGCGGTCCTGTGCGGGCGCCTCGTCGCTCTCCACTGGCGGTGTAACAGCGGTTTTGATTCTGCGCTGCAAAGCCCGAGCAAATGTGCCATGCGATGCCCGGGCTGTGTATCAACGTGTGGAGTGTGTGTATGACAAAGAACAGACAACGCCTGATCCGCAATATATGTGATAAATATGTGATGGCATATAGTTAACAAAAGTGTGATGCCATGAGCGACGGAAGATGCTATGCTGCCGCGCTGGAAGTCAGGCAGAAGACGACACAGACTTGCGTTCCCTCGGTGGATCAGCCTATCAATCAAATCTGGTTGGGACTGCATGAAGCTTCAGCATCAAAATTCACGGCGTAAGCAATATTGTGGGGCAGCTGATGCCTGCGGCGTTCTTCGCAACGCTTCTACCAGCATCGAAACTGATGCAAGTCCCCACCCCCACCCCCAAGCTTCTATTGCCCCTCCAACTGCCCCGAGAACGAGCCAGCCAGCATCATGAGGACGTCGTTGGCTATCTCAGGTGCGTGTTTATCAACCAAGGCATCTGCTTTGGCCTCCCTCTGGCGGAAATATCGCAACCTCTTGACATCGTCTCCCTCAGCGCCCGCATCCGGCGGCTTGGCCTCATGCGGCCCCCCTTCCGCCCCTTCCGCCCCTTCCGTCCCTTCCGCCCCTTCCGTCCCTTCCGCCCCTTCCTCCACCTGCAGCAGTCGCCAAGACAGAAAAGAGAGTTTCAAATCCGGCCTTCATAATGTCACTTTGGGCCACACAGCACGGAGTGCCCTCACGCAATGCCACAGCGTCTGTAGCAACATGGGGGATTATATATAATTGGTTTCTGTTGGCCACAGCCAGCAGTCCATTCGTCACACCGTCAATTCTGCAAAGGCTTTGATACAACAGTCGGGTGTGTCATGCGTGGCCCATGCATTCAACGATAAGCGCACATTACCATGGACACATTCATCAAAAGATGAAAAATCGCTGTCTTATCAGCCGCTGTTCGATATCAGGCCTGTTTCGCAGACCCAGAATTTCCGTGCGCATCCACAGCACACACACACACACACACACACACATCCACAGGTGATATTTGGCCCCCTAGTGGGCATGACACACGTGCACGGGCATCATGGTTGCCCATGATGGTCTATCAGAGGTATGGCAATTCAGTGGGCAGCACAGGTTTTCGAGAGCAGCAGCGATGCTCACAAACACGTTCCACACACACAACGCGCATTTGATCACATTCAGCCAACAGGCTGCCAGACCAGATGCCACCCACCTCCCGCCGCCTTTTCCTTTCTTCCAGCTTGGCGCGATCCACCTGCGACAGGTAAAATTCCCTCTCGCGCTTTGCATCTCGCAGCTCCTGGGACAGCCTCTGTTCGTAGGTCGCCTTTTGGTACGCAATCTCCTCCCGAAGGTAATCCCACTTGAACTTGTGCAGATACTTCATGCTCCACAGGCACGAGTAAAACGGGGAGCGCCGCTTCCCGCCTGTCACACCGCCAACCTCCGCATAAGCCTTGCGAAAGCACCGCCTTGGCACAGCCTTGATTAGCAATACCTTATCAGTATACTCTATCATTAATACTAAATGTGTGGATACAAGCTTTTGTACGAACACTAGACTTGGAATGCTGGGATGGATGCTATCATCCTCTGGCGTTTACTGGCTCAGATACTGGCATGGGTGCTGACATTGTTGCTGTCTACTGCTCCGTTTCCATGGCACAACAGGTGACTGAGGAGCCACACACAGTTGCACGCAGAAAGAGTCACAGCAGACGCACATTGGCATGAGCCACGTCAAAGTTCGCAGCACGATACTGACCCCCACGCGCTTGGTGTTTCATGAGCCAGATATCGTACCCTGTTCCAGTTGAAATGGAAACAGGGCGGCCTTCGCAGCCATATTGCAGTCCGCACGGATCTCGCTCAGCAAGGCAAACGGTGGTTCAGGGTTTGAGTATGAGGGCATCTCTGGCGTCGGGTTTGGAGACGCCTGGAACATATCCAAGGGCAAGCAACAAGTGTTTGGGTGCCTTCCATGAAAAGTGGCCATCAGGCCACTTACCAAGCGCACAGACGCGTGCTCGCTTTTCACAAGAGGATGCTGAGTGCTTTCAGTGGTTTTGGCCCTAGTTTCCAGCCACTGTGAATAATCGAAGCCAACCATTCAACAAATGTTGGGTGGGATCTGAAGAACGACAACTTAGCATCTCGTGGCCGCAATGCTCAGTTTCATGAATGCATCTTTGCACAGCACATGGCAGTCCCTCAATGAAGCATCTTTTTCTCGGACCCCGGCTCAATGCGCTGGTGCCACTGCCAATGTAGCCTTTTGGGGCAGATGCGTTGGAGAATTGGCACGTTTTCAGGCATCTGACCCACTGTGCCGCTGCTGCAGTGATTCAGCAAGCAAGCAGCAGTGCAGTCACCCGTCAGTTCGTCCATCAGTGGCATATTCTGGGAAAAAAAGGGGCGCATCGTCAACATGTGAGGATGGGATGCAGGTGTCCCACCACGCCTATGGTCGCTTGCACAGCACAGCGTTGCATCGTCATGTGCTGTTTCGCAGAGGTAAGGTCGTCCTTTCAGCACGAAGCTAACACGTTGTTACAAGAGGCACACCATATCTTAAAACTACGTTTAAACTGAGGTGACAAGGGCCAGTTTCATTCAAACTCGATAATGAACCTAACACAGGCTGATATTATTGACTGCACTGGGGTGTGGCGACTAGCGGGTGTGATGCGGACATCAGCAGGGGTGATGCTTGGTGTCGATGACCAATGCCACAGAGAGAATTGAGCCCTTACCCATTGGTTCACCGTTGAGTATTCTTGCCACTCTCTTGGCCACCTTCTTGTCCATGAATTCTACCCAACCCTCACGAAACCCTTTGGATTTCCCTCTCTTCCCATGCTTCTTGTTTCGGTGGGGTCTAGAATCTGCAAAGCACATGAACCAATGCGGCTGCATCTAGGCATCCTCCAAACTGCACTGCCGCTCCACATGTTCGATGTGCGCTTTGTGCACTTACAGCAGCAAAAGGATGACTCATCTGGGCACCATGCCCTGGCTGTTATTCGCTGGGCCTGGTGGGGAATGGGAACCCAACGTATTGTAGATAACACACCCACGATTGTGAAGAGCTTCCGCCATCCCCTCACAGGCAAAAGTGCCAACTGTACAATTCATGTTTCAAACACGTACCACCAGCAGCAGTGCGATGAACACCACCACAGCCCTGAGCATCGCGCCATCACAGAGGTGGCAGACAGCAGAAGACAGGGAAATACGACACAAACAATAGTTAACAATCGCAATGCTGGCACAGAATCTATCAACATCTAAGACAAGGGGACTGAAGGAACTACAACTGCAATGGGAAGTAATTGGAATGCATGTGCAGCCTTACCTTCAGGTGCCAAATATAATCTGCCTAGATCGCCGTACTCAGAGAGCATTGTCTTCAACTTGAATGGTTTCTGCAAGCCAGCCACCCAAAATCTTCATGGAGAGGAATCCAATGTTTGCTGTGCACAGGCGTGCACACCAATCTAGCGGCAACCATGCCCATCATACAAGGGGGATGTTGCAATCATGAATTCCGAACGACAGCTTCCTTTTCACAGCCTTTAGTACTGCATCGCCCTGCTGATGAATGGTTATTTCGAATTCGGCTAACATTGCTAATAATGACAGTTTTGTGGACATCTGTCTTGTTTGTCTTTATCATTCGATAAAGAAGCACCATCCATGCTTTTCTGCAGAACAATACAGTCCACAGGCAATACTGCCCAAGGCACTGATATAACACCCTTTCGCAGGGATTCTTCAATTGCAAAGCAAGCTGTCACCATGGGATCCTGTCTTAGCTAGTCGAAAATATGTGGTTTTGGCCCCCTTTTACTGTGTATCTCCATCCCGTTTGTCACGGTCCGTTTTGCATTCACAGCCCATACTACAAAAATCCGTTTTGGTGTGTTCGCATTTCCCTTCTGGGCAGCGGCGCTTACAATCGTTTTTCGCATGCTCAGTTTTAGTTTTGCTCCTTTGTGGGGCTTATGTGCACAGCAGAAAAAGCAGGCAATAAACGCACACCGATTGGGACTTTCTTCAGGAAACTGGGTAGCAAATGTTGCGAACACAGGCTGTCAAGATGAACGGACGTAATGACTGTGAACATTGCAAAAGAATGTCTCCAAGCGCACTGGCCACAGCAAGTCTTGACTACACAACAGCTGAATGGTGGCCCTCACACACAAGAGATCATATTTGTCCACCTCTTGGCAAGTTTGCTAATAATTTTCAGATAACCTTCAGTGCCAACTCATATGCGCCATACGGTCATGTCCAAGGACAGGAGTAAAAAACATTAAAGACGAATCAATGCTCAAAGAGAATGACATCAGCTGTTCTGCACACTATTTATCGAGTCCATCCAGACAGCACAGCGACTTTCAATGTTGCACAAAGCCATCAGCAGTGCCCACAGCAGCGTACCACAGTTTTGAAACGTTATTTGCCCACAATTGGAGAGTGGACCAACAGCAAGTTCGGCCATGGACAAAATGCTGATTCGATAATTTTCGTCGAGTGCAAGGCATCATCTGTGCATGGACAAGCGATGACAGGCGTACTTAAAGTCCCACAACTTTGTATCAGATGGTGGGCATTGCCATCGGAAAGAATGCGAGGAACAGGCAGAAATACAGGCAAGAGAGCCTTCTTTCATGGCCAAGCACTGCCCATCAATGACAAAGAAGGTCCCAGCTGAACTGTTATCCCTGGTTCCTATCGATGTGTTGAGGCTTCGTATGGATACATACCAGTTTGGGAGGTATATAGTTGATGTACACAATCCCTGTCAGAACAGGAGAACTGAGATTCACTGAAACAGCCTATGCCAAGGCATTTGGGTGCTGAGCTTGTCATTGGAGACCCTGAAGCACGAACCCTATATTGCTTTCATCGCCGCAATGTTCCCTTTCGCCCTCATAGACACAATGTGTTGCCCATTCACCATGTGGAGATGGGAGCAATTATTCAATCATATATTATCCAATTAAGTTCATATGAGCCAATGCTCTGTCTCAAAATCTGAAGGTAAGTGCTTCAGGGAAGAGGAGGACTGGACGACTTCAAGGTCTCAATCTTCCAGCACGGTAGCAAGTTCCTGGAGTTAGTTCCAAGAGAAGGCCCTTGTCCATCCCATGTGGGACAGCACAGCAGATTGAGTTGCTGATGTTCGGCTTGCAAGGTGCTCAACTGTGCCACTGACAAGAGATTGATTAGCGACATGTGTGCTTCAGAAAACATCGCAGGCCATGGTCAAGATTCTTTGTTGTGAGGTGTTGTTGAGAGTTTTTGACTTGGTTTTCCTCAACACCAGTCCATCTGAATGCCTATCAGCCTGCCTTAATGTCAAACTGCTAAACTGCCATGCTGAAGTCCAACTGAGACGGATACAGTCTTTTTTTATGTCAAAGTGTGCCCCCAGAACAATCCTCTGCCCATCAGGGAAGAATGGAGGGTTTCCGGCCCGGACCCCAATCCCAGCGCCCCTCTCCATTCACAACCCTGGCCACAAGGAATCTCAGCCCCTTCACCACGGAAACCCACTCCAAGACGACCGCAAGCACCAAAACATGTCCTGAGACCTAAGGACGCCCCAGCCGGGGTAGGCAGGGCGCACGAAACACCCATCCACGCCGACAGGCGCCGGGACTCCACAGCGCCTCCCCGGCGAGGCGACGCTCCCCCACACCCCTCTCCACACCAAAATCACCACCACACCACACCCGCCCCGCACCTCTCCTGTCGTAGTCGTCGTGCATCAGGCGCAGCTTCTTCCGAGAGAACCTGGCCTTCGGGGCCCCGTCCTCGACATCCTCCTCACCGCCGGAGCACGACGGCCGCAGCGCCCGTCCCGCCTCGCAGTCTTCGCCGCTGCGCTCCTCCGCATCGCTTGCGGAAGCGGCACCTTTGGGCATGACTCCGTGCAGCTCGCCGCGCGACCTTGAAGCGCTCGCCCGTCTTTGGCGCTGTGCAATTTGCGTTGGCGGTGTTCTGTTTGGATGCGCCCCGACGGTCGTATGCATGTATGTATGTACGGTGCGATATGTATGCGTGTACGGTGCGCGGTGCACGGTGTACGGTGCGGAATTTCTCGTCTCGGGACGGGTATACGGCGCCCCGCGCATTCCCCTAAACCTCCAACCTACGCCCTCGGGACGGGTGGAATTACACACGTGGCGTCCCGCCCCCCTTCATACTGGTGCGGCTACGGCGGCGGTGGTGGGGGGGGATCGAGAATATATTAGCCTCCATTGTCTTTTCCGTGAAGATCTCTTCTTCTTCCGCTGACAAGGCCAACGAGGGTCAGTTGCTTAGGGTTTGGGTGTCGAAACAAGAAGGGATTTTCACGGAAAAGACGAACGACTGTTTTAATGCCGGGTGGAACAGGCGTGGTGCCAATTTGGTGACGTTGTCGAAAAGTGACAACACACAGGCATTGCACACTGTGGGCGTACAAAAGAACGCTGCATGGACATTACATCCATTTGCTCATTGAAGGATAAAAGGATAATGGCACCTTTTCTCTCACTGGTCTCCGCAAGTGCGCAGCACGCGATGGCAAGTCGCTACCTCACACAGAATATCCTGGGTCCGACGTCCACAAATGCCACAACCAAAATTACGGCCATTTCCGAGACGCTGAGATGCGTAAAGCGCCCCAATGTCGGACCACTCAAAGCACCGTCAACGACAGCTAACCAGTCGCGGTGCGGTATCCGAACGAAGTTCTTCGTTGATCACGGTTCCCTAGCACACACGGCAAGTCCAGGCCCTTGCACCTTGATCAAAGTGTTGGCGCAGCAGCGTTCAACAATATATTGTGAATTGGATATCTATTGCGTGGGATCGGGACTGAGGTATGGTCAGCGGAGTGAACACTGCCTGACATCGTTATGTCTTCAAAACTCACCGTCACCAGCCCTGAAAGAGTTCATGGTCCACATGCCGTTAATTTGCAATCAAGTTACAACTGGAACATACATAATCAATTCCTCAACTCGCTGCTCACTCTCCCACAGCCCAGCGGCAAAGCGCACAACCACCCTGCTACACCCCATCAAACCCCGGTCTTGCCCACCCAACCAAAGAATAATGCCTACCAACCCTTCCTCGATGTGATTGCAGATGATCAACCATGGAACAACGTCTGCATGCCTGGTCACAATGTCTGAATAGTCAGGGGTGCGATACTGCGGCAACGGCCAGGCCTGTTGCCTGCCGACCTCATGTGTCGTAGGCTTCGTCACGCCAAGCATTACTTGCCAGTGACCAAGTGTGGCACCAGAAGCCTCGGCAGACTCCTGGCACAGCGGTTGCCTGCAGTTTGCGTGGGAGCCACCAACCAGTTCACTTGTCCATTGCCAGCCATCGATGGATACTAGCACCAGCGTAAATTGTTCTTTGCCTGCAGCTGGTCTACCCTCACACCCGCTTTAAGCTTCCCTCTCTGGCCGAGTGAATCGGAGAGTCAACCACCATCACATGAGCGACCTATCCCACATGCCAAACGTCACCCAATCGTTGAGAGCACACTGCTCAATCCCTTCCCTTTTCCTTGGTGGAACCGTCAGTCCCGTATCTACCCCTGTCCTGTTCCTCTTCGAAACCGTCCGCCATGTACAGCAAGAAGGGGTCAAGAAAGCTGAACTCGTCGGAAGGTTGTTTGCGGTAAGGCCTAGATGGGGAGCCCCTCGCTTCACCCTATCATACACACCCACCCCCTCATGTTGCAGACAAAATCACTACAAACAGGTAGAAGAACAGTGGCAGTAATTGATCCCAAGGCACTGATCAACGATGATGAACATAATGCTAACCATAGCAGGTGAAATGGCGCCTTTCTACCCCTGTATTAATATCTCCCTGTTGCTGAGTTCATTTTGGCAGGACACCAGCGTTGTATTAGCAACATGATTCCCACTTACACTAAGATGCAGCGCATTTGTGCAGGCACCAAACTAGCTGTGTGGAGCTGTGAAGCCGCCGTAATAACTACTTCCATCGTGGTTGGCTGACCGATCCAGAGCCCTCCTTCGATGTTGATCCCTTCCTCGCCTGGGGTATGCTGCTAGTGCTGACATCGCTCCTGGCTGACTTAGGCCCTTCTTTGTGTTGCCATCCCCTCTTCGGCTGCGCCAGGTTGTCTACAGCAAGCTTCGACTTGTATTTCACTGTCATTCTCTTCCTGCCACTGCGAGCTTCCGATTCTGTGCTTTCAGCGATGGAGTCACCTGATCGCATGGCACATGCCACAGCTGTCAGCTGCCAATGGCATTCAATTACAGCTGCTGCGTTCGGCTCAAACAGTAATCTATTATAGTCAATGTACTCCAAAACTCCCAAACTGCTAAACAGACTACTATGCCATATACTGTGTGCTTCAGCACAACTGCCCTACGTTTCGCCCTTTGTGCAGAGCGGTGGCAACTGAGAAGCGATGCACCTCTACAGAAAAGAGGAAAAAAAGGAACGAGTAACAAAGCAATGCCAACAAGCCCTCTGACTTGTGCCATCTGCTGCCCATTGCTGAATGCTGCATTTATGTGCTGACTTGGAGTACAATAGGCAAGGACATTTTAATAATTACCAGTTTGTTGCAAACACCGTAGCCATCATATATGCAATAATACAATGTATATACTGTCAACTATAATTGCCATACTTAATACATCAGCACTGCCATCAAGGAAACAGGGGTAACAGACATGCCTTGCATCGTTCCCAAAGGCCACGGAGCCTGTGACCCTGTGGAGTGGACTAGAGCTCTGCAACGATCTTGCCTTCGTGCATTGGAATCGCATGCATTCGTGTTGCAACTCGCCATTCCCCAGCACCAACCTTGTAGTGCTATAAACAAGGACACTGTGTGCTGCTTGCCTCTGTGGTGGACACAGAGCACACATTCCGTTTGCCCTTTGGTCCCTTTGCAATGAGCACCCCAGCGCCCATTGCTAGCTGATCCCGTCCGCCAGCAGTGTTGCTTTTCAACTGTGTGCTGCTCCCAAAGGAATCGCAACCCCTTCTGCTCTTGTGACCGTTTGCGGCGATGCAGAGTGAAAGATTCTGGGCTACGCTAATTGGGCAAAATGTGAAAAAGAAGCAAACCCTCTTACAAAAGCACAGTAGTCCTCAGTGCAGAAGCACTGAATACAATACCATAGGATTTCTGCAAAGGAAAATAATTGGTACAAAGTTGGTTATGATCATCGCCCACCAAAGGCTTTGCCAGTATTGCCGTGTGTTTGGCCCTGATGAGGAACATTTCATTCAGGCGGATAAGCTCAACTGATGGCATGGGCACGTAGTTGGTCCTCCAGAATTAACGCAACACTGACCATCCACCTGTCCTATTCATGTGGTCCTATCCAACACGTCCACCTGTTGCATCCTATTGATATTCATACAGAGCGGGGCCAATTGTGCACACACCGCGCATCAAAATCGGCTACTCAATGCTTATCATCGCTTTGAAAGGGCAAGAGCAATGGTTGCACTTTTTTGACAACCACAATCAGCGGAACAACAAGTAATCGAACAAACAGCCCCAACTGCTCAATCCATTCTGCAGCCAGGAACAGGTTCTTGACAAGTGCTCTTGTGCTGTGGCTGAGGCCAGCCACAGCCAGGCTAGCAATATTGGTGCACCACGTGGCCATTCACGAACAGCACAAATTTTGCAAAAGAGCATGTACAATAAGTCTGGAAATATTCAGAGGGAGAACGGTCATCTAGGCACAGCCCCACCTGCATCTGAGAAGCCCTCCAGGTCTTGTGATGGGCGTGCCTGGGCTTGTCTTATGTGATCCCATGATGCATCACGAGTCTTAACATCCCCCACCTGCCGCCAAAGGATGCAAACTCAGGCTGACAGGCAGGTTCACAGCAAAAGATTGAACCGCACACTCACTGCCATGTTTTATGAACAAGAAGCTTGGGCCAAACATGAGGCAAGGATCCTACAGCATATGTTGAGCTCGGAGTACAGCGCATGGCAAGGCCATTTGTGTTGTGGCACACCATTTGCAAGGAGACAACCGTTCAATCAGTTCAAGCTGCAGTCACTTGCACTGTGCTACTGCATATGCTCCGATACAGTTCGACTCCTCTGATACAATGTACCATCCAGAAAGTGAAGCGATTGTGCTCAAAATCGACTGGCAGGAGCAACAGAGCAATTTGTCATACTCTGCCAAATGAATTCAATGCAGATATTTGCATTGGGTCATGATCGCACTGGAAAAAGCAGCAAGGGCATTGGGAGGCCACCTGTCCTCTGCCCCTGGCAGAATCAATGCTGCCTGGTGCGGGGGCTGCCGCCACAGCAGCAGACAGCTTTTCGTTTTCTTCTTCAAGGGCTCGCAGCTCGTTTGCCTGCTGCTGGAGCTCCTCATGCCTCTTCCTGGCACCAGGGAGCTGTTCAGTAAGAGCTTCCAGCTGTGTGATGGCGTCTTGCTTGCTTTTCAGCTCTGCAGCCAGGCGTTTGCTCTCCTCTTCAACAGCCTCGGCTTCCTCAACCTGGAGCAACATATGCAGCACAGCCATTGATGTCATTCACAGAGGCATCTGCAGCTGCTGAATTCCTCTTGGCACATTTGTATTCACTAACCAAAGTGAAGCCCTTGCAGCTTGCAGGTGATGAGGGGTGTTTAAATATGTAGTTCAAAAAGTGGATGTGCCATTTGCACAACAGGAAATGCACCAGGCTGTGGAACTTTTGGCTAGTTTTGCGTGAGTCATTAGGAGCAATACATTGTGGCTGCACACAGTGCCCTTGATGGCCTTGAATGTGCCCGAGTTTGGCAAATCAGTGTCGATGAATGCTGTCACCAGCAATTGGTGCAGTAACGTCGATAGACACTACCAAGAGCATTTGACCGGTGTGCAATGGAATGGCAACGCCAATATGGTGAAACCCCAAACTTTCAATATAACATTTTGCGCTCGATTTTGGAGGTGTTGAGCAGTGATAGGTGATGGTGTTGGAAAACCAAAATAAGGGTCAGCACGCAATCAATTCCTTCCTGCACATTCAACAAGTGGGAAGCAAAAAATTGCACTGCAGTTTGCAAACTTTTAGTGTTCAGCACAACAGAAATGCAATAAGGGCACACCTGCTTAGCCAATGCAGCCTTCTTCTCTTGGGAGGGTCCCAGCGACACAGCAGCCTGACGAAGCCTGCTGCACTCGTCCTCAAGTTCCTTAGCCTGGGTGGCCTTTGACTTCAGGTCATCATACTCCTTTGTGGCTGCCGCTAAGCGCCCTGCAGCGTCCTTCAGATTGGCCGACTCTTGCTCCATTGCCTTCAGTTCTTCAGCAAGCTTGGCATTCTGGTCCCGGAGTGCCTGGGCATTTCGTGACTGGAAGCAAAACCGCAGAAAAATTCAGCCTACAGTGCATGCCGCTGCCAGCCCACTGGGATGTGGCATTCCTGCCTTCAATGCTAACCATGCACTTTGTGGATTCTGGGCCCCTTTGCCACTGCATTTTTTCAGCCAGAAAGTCCACACAACAACTAATTGGCTGCTCTTGACAACAACAGCCGATGTGCTTGCTGCACTGTCAAGTGAGCAAAGTAGAAAAGGATGTTTCAGATCTTCAGAGCACGTCTTGTTGCAAGCTGGCTTAGCGAGAAATGAAACTGAGCAGCCTTCAAATAGACAGAGTTCTGCACTTTGATTTGAAAGGCCAGACTTGTGTGCCAATCACCACCATGCAGGTGCCAAATGGTATATTGTCATTTTTTCTGCAAACGAACACATAAGGCTTTGCCAACCTGCTCCTGCAGTCTTTCGTGCTCTCTCCGTGCCATTGCCCAGTCATCTGGTGCCCCTGCAAGTTTTTTCGATTCGTCTTTCAAGAACAGGGCCTCCCCTGCTTTGGCCTTCAAGTCGTCGTGCGTCTTCCTAAGGTCGCCAAGGTCTCCAGCCTCCACACTGAGCCTTGCAATCTCATCCTCCAGGCCTCTCTTCAGCTTTTCAAAGTCGTCATGTGCAGCTCTCTTCCTTTCCACCTGAGTACAACCATGCATGTCGCAGGATCAGCAGATAGCATCAACAGTGTCGAGGAGGACGATCAGTGCATTCTGCAGGTGCTCTGCAGCACTGCCTGACAAGCGCAAAGGGCTTATCACTTATGATCCCACAATTTTAGCAGTAGTTGTTGAGTCCTTTCTTTTCCATTCCTTCGCCATGAATGCTGAGTTTTTTTTCCTTTCCTCCAAAATTTGTCTTTTTTACTTTGTTTTTCCACATCCTTCTCAAATAGTTACAACACGATGAAGCAAACCCTTCACTATTCCAGGGAGTTTGGGCAGTACACATGGCACAATAGTGTACCTTCAGGTTGGGCTTACCCTTGCTCCCTGAACAGCTCAACTGGGTGCTGGGGATATCAGGGATGCTGATGGTGGGTGGTGAGGAAAACTATATTCTGCAGTGCAAATCTGCCCAAGAAAGCACATTTTCCACATTTTGTACTGTCCCTATTCAACGACTTATGCTGGGAATGTGCAGGCAACAGGTTCATTTCTTGAATCCATCTGAAATCAACAACAACAAACAGCAGATAATAAGATTCAGAAAGCTGACAAGTTAAACATACTGTTCAAACAGAATGCCCGAATATTTATGCGTGGTACAATGTTGTGTCTAAATATTCCAGGTTATTATTGACAATGGTAAGATCTCCCATTTTTCCTGCACTGCAGTAGCCTGCCCTCCTGACCATCCAGTGCCAGATAACTGGATACAACACAAAACATTCATGACTGCAAATCTAAAAATCGTGAGTTCACCAAGGGCAACGAAATGCTTCATTGTGATGTTCATTCCTGTTTCAGCAACACGTCACACTGCACACAAACCCACCTCTGCCTTGAGCTTTGCATGTTCATCCCTGGCAGAGTCAATTCCCTTGGCCAGCTCCTGCAGAGCCTCTGACTCCTCTTCAATCGTGCTCATTTCACCGACAGCCTTCCTCAGTTGATCTCGCTCCCTGCGAGCCTTTGGCAAATTCTTTACTTCTTTTTTCAGCCTCTCAATCTCCTCTTGAGCGTCCTTCAAGGCTTGGATGCGCTCCCTGTTATCCTTTTGGATTCTCTGGGTCTCCTCTGCCTGTTTGCATTGAACACATTATACCCTAGACACAATGTTATGGCCCAATCGCTAATGGTCATACGGAAATTGGTATGCACTCTGTATTGACTGCACAAATATTGTGCGCTGTCCCAATGACAAACAATAGTCCCAACAATAATGCCTGCTGTCCCAATCACAAATAATCATGGAATGGTACCAAGCAATGGCCGGGGAATGGTCAAGGCAGATCCTAACACAGCTGCCTCAACACAAAGGCCACTATGTGCAACTGCAGCACAAGCAACGTCCCCTTGATGGAAGCAGCAGGTAACATTAGGTCATACAGCATGTCACCATGCTGATGTCCAGTAACATTTTTATAGTCAGGAAGGCACGTCAGACAATCTGCATATCTCTCACCAACACCATGCTTTCAAACACCTGTCTACACTGAAAGGTAGCACTCACATGTCCCTGGGCGCGTTGGGCAAGGACAGCACTGTTTTGATCGCAATGCAAGGAAAATGATGGATGCTATGCCAGAATTCACGGGTATTAGAACACATGCCTGTTCCCTGAGCTCGTCACTCCTTTCCCTGGCCTCATCCAGTTGGCTGGCAACTTCCTCCAGTTCTGCACATTCCTCCAACAGCGAGTTCACCTCTGAAGCCTGCGATGGGCAATGGACAGTGTTTACCTTAGCTGGGAACCTGGCTTGAGGCACAGGATGCAATCAAAGAGGTGTGTGCTTAGTGGACATCAGAATGTGCTCAACTAGAGCACACAAGGCGTCCGGATGCTGGCCAGGCACACTTCCATGAATGAACACAGTTTGCCTTGATGGGTTGGTAAAATGAATGACGACGAGTCGTATATTCCCCTCCTCCATCATTACTGGCAACAATTCTGGAGGCGCTTTCCTGGCTGTCGGTGATGGCTTCATGCACACAACAAGTGGATAAGGTAGCACACAGTGATGTGGGCGGAACAGTGTCAATCAACGCCCATGAATTTGCAATCGACCTTCTCTGGATTCAGCAGAATGTTTGGCCCAGTGACAGCAATAGGTCCATCCAGCATCGCAACCAGCAACAAACTCGTAGCACCAAGGAGCACAAAACAAATCGTGCTGCCCGGCTTGCCTTATGGTGCAGTTCCATGTTTCGAGTTCTGACAGCATCCAGGGTATTAGCAATGGCTTCCACATCAGCAGAGTTCTTTTCCAGAGCCTGAGCCTCCGCTGCCCTTTGGAGCACAAGGCTCATCTCCCGCTCCATGTCTGGCAGTCGGCCCGCGACTTCTTTCTTCTCTTTGATCTCAGCCTCCAGCCGTGCAACCTTTGCTTCCTTCTGTTCCACGTCTTTCAAGGTCTACAGACGTCATCACATGAATCGGTGAGTATGGTATGTAAGGCCACGCCATCAAATCGTGATCGCCATGGATAATGCATCAAAACCTGCACATCTATTGCTCAGTTATCTTGCATTTGGGCAGCAGCGAATCAGCTTTCACAAGGCAGCACAAGGGCGCATCTTGTCTGCAAATGGCCATCAGCCAACCCCTTTTTGCAATCAATCAATCCCTGGGGCCCCAGTAGAAAACAATGACTTAAATGCATTCAATGCTCTTGGGCATCGTGTGCAAAAGAGTTCTCGCTCAGCCGGAAATTTGCATACAGACACAAGGACTGAAAGGTGTGATGATGCGCAAAACATGAGCCACAAACGCATACTACCTTTGAGCGATCGGCCTCTATCTTCTCCAGATTGGACAGCTTGTCCTCCAGGCCAGGAACACTCTTGGACAACTGCTCAAGCTCCTTGCATCGAGCTTTCAAGTCAAGGCACCTCTGCCGAGCATCCTCGTAACCAGCCACCTTATCCTCCAGCACCTCAGCTTCCTTGGCGCTCTGCTCCATTTCCCCCACCATCGCCACCAGCTCGTCTCGCCTCTGTTTTGCAGGCTCAAGCATCTTGACCTCCTTCTCAAGCTTGTCAACCTCAGCCGCAACCAACTTGAGATCCCGATTCCTGCGCCGCAACTGATCGACCTCCCTTGTGATTTTCTCCAGCTTGCTGTTTTCTTCTTCGAGCTCTTCTTTTGCATCTGTCTTAACTTTCAGGCGCTTGCCCTTGTCCCTGATCTCCCTCTCAGCATCCCCCCTTATGTCTTCTGACTCGTCTCCGCTCACTGGAGGGTCAGCAAAAGCTTCTTCCAGGTTGAGTGCCCGGGCCTTTACCTTTTTTCCCTTGGAATAGCGAGCTCTGGGCCAGCGCCAGCGCCATGCCAGCAGGCCAAAGAACAGAACTAAGCTCATGGCACACAGAGCCATGAGAGTCTTCTCCCTCTGGAGGCCAGCCGCCACCTCAGCCGCACACTCAGCTGAGCCCACTGCTCCGCTTCCCGCTTCCTTGGCCTGTCATGCGAGCGGGTACAAATTTCACACACTACGGTTTGAACAATGTCAAGTCATCTACCAGGCGTCGAGCCCCTGGTCCACCCTCTCAACTGCCACCCAATCCATCGATCGTTCAGCGTGGCTGTTTCTACGGTATTCAGCCAACAACTGTTTTCCATACTTCACAGTGTACAAGTCTGTCTGCACTGACAACAAACCCACATAACACCACAGTAATCTTGATGCAGATGCCTAAAACCAAGAGACAGATTGGCTGCCACACTTGAAAGCAGCAGTCTTGTTCAAACTCCACATGACTGGCATCTGAGAGGTTAGCCCATGTCACATATCAACAGGATCGTGAGTACAACGCCCATGGCCACAGGCACAAGACAGAAATTGTAGCAACATATTGCACATCAAACAATGCTGAAGGCAGTCCAGCTTTTACGGTTTCGTTGGAGTGACACCATACTGCAGGGCATAGTAGCAGATAAATTCGGCCTATTTCTGTGGTGCATAACTGGAAAAACGTGGCTGTTTGGATAGTTGCGTTCATTTTTAGTCATTCATTCTGGCCAGCCCCGCAGATTGGAGGGCGTCCCCATCCACAGAGCCCTCAGCATGCTGCCACAGCCAGCCTCCCATCGCCAGGGCCCAGCGATGCACACCTGCTCCAATTGGGCTCTCTCCTTGGCAAGGCGCTCTTCCACTGCCCGCACTCGCTTCTCACTAGCCAACAGTTGGCTCTGCTGCTTCTTCAGCTCAGCATCCCTTGCCCTGACCACGTCCGCCTCTTGCTTCAGTGCAGACATTTCCTCCTTCAGCTGGGCCATCAGTTGGTTGTCTCCCCCACTGGCCTTGTTAAACTTCTGCTCTGCTGCCAGCAGCTCGGCATCCTGTGCCTCGGAGGCCCTCCTCCATTTGTCCTTTTCTTCCTCAAACTGGCTCTTGGCGCTGGCAAGGTGTTCCTTCGCCACCCACACTTCCTTTTGAATTGAAGCCTTGTCCTTGAGCCATTGTGCGCGTTCCTCCTTCAGTTCCTCCTCAAGGGCGTTCCTCCACTTTTGTTCAGCTTCCACCTGCTGGTGTGCAGCCTTGGCTTCTTTTCCTTTCGCGGTGGCCTCTTTCTCCCAACCTGCCTTTTCTTGTTCCAGCTTCTTTTTTTCCTTCCTGAGGATCGCCTCCCTATCACCCAGGTCTGAAAACTCCTTCTGCAACTTCGTTTGCTTCCTTTCCAGATCGGCCATGCGCTGCTTGCAGCTTGTTGCTGCTGCCTGGTCGGCTGCTGGCCCTGGGTATGCCACACCTCCTGTGGATTGCATCTGCTGTTCAACGAGCTGCAGCTTTGTGTTGCGCTCCAGAGCCACAATGGTGGCAACGAAGAACATCAATGCAAAGCCAGCTACACCCCATCGCGCGCCCCTCCCTGCGATGCGTATCTTCATCTGGAGCCAGTCCTGAAAGTCTGCAGATGTAGTGAGGCTGCAGGGAAAACACTGACCCCATCAGGCAAAAGAAAATGGGTATTAATGCGATTCTGCATGTTGACATGATTGCTGTCTTTTAATATGTGGGGTGCTTTTGACCAATGCATATTTATTATTTGCCTGTAGAATATATCGTATGGTCCAGACTTCTCACAAGGTAAGAGCCAGCAAAGCATTTATGTAGTGCGACAGCTTCTTCAAGCTCAAAGGCCCACACTGTGAATTCACTTCCTTGACATTGTGTGCAGGCACAAAGCCAACGTCTTGCCACAAACAAGCTGCATACACGATCTGCAGACTATTTCCCATCTCATATCTCTGTTCTTTGGAATTATTGGCCAAGGAATGACCACACGATGGGCACTTGCAACATGCCGCAATCCTCAGTTTGCCGATGCAGAGTGCACACACATATGGGCACAAGGTGCCATGATTACCAACCAGTCCAATACAATGGGGGGCATCCCATTATCCATCAGACATCTGACCATTCCACGAGTGGTGATCGGCAATCCGCAAAGCAGTGAAGGCCCATGAGAGGGCACACAACAGTGAGACATGGTGGTGCAGGATGCCTCCAAGGCTGGATCTCCATGTGGCATCCAAACACCTCTGTTCTTGGGGCCCCCAGGGTTCTCAGCACCACACAAGATTGTCACCTTGTGACTTCTTTCTCTGTGGCCCTCACGCATCGGTCCTTGTAACGTCGCTGTGAAATGAAACCACCCGCCATGGCACCTGGCCGGAATATCGGATCTCGATGTGTGGGGCTCAGCGGTGAGGCCATGGCCAGTGACAGGTCGCCTGAAGGACTCAGCTTTGTTGCCTGCCCCTGATTCAATGATGGTGTCGTTGTTTCCCTGGGCTCATTCTGGACAGCCTGTACAGTTCGCATACATCGGCAGCTCAACACTCTAATGGCCAGCAGCAGCGAGTGACAACTAAACAAACTGCTGGACCTATCAATTATTGATGTGGACACTATTGAACATCGCCCACCATGTGGAAAGGGCTGCTCTCTCACACCTCCATGCACGCAGGTAGTGCAATTTCTAACCGAAATGTGACGTTGCCCAGTGCACACCCAATGCTTGCTTGGGGAGGGTTGCCCTTTGTATGACATGTTTCTTTCTCTCCTGGTAACAAATCTTACTCAACACAGATATGCTTGCCTGCAAATGTGCAAGCCAAAAAGCAACGAAACCACGAAAGGCTACTCATCAATCTGATGCCATGGGCTACACATCCAAAACGCCAAAATGCCAAAATTTCCAAACAGTATGACAATGCCACAGATCTCAGATTCCCAGACTGAAGAAAGACCGTGGGAGTCAACCCCAGAACCTAATCACCAGACACATTTCTGAAACGGCAACAATCCAGCCCGCTTCCCAATTTGGAAGGGAAAAGCGGGCGTCACGGCTGCCCGTGCAGGGAGCCCGCCGTTCAGCCAGCGTCGCGCTCTCAGGGAAATAGACCCGGCCGTTTCACAGTCGTCACAAGCCCAGACGTCGACCGCGATTCCCTTCCCCGTTGACTCAGAGCTCGCCGCCCGCGCGAAAAGCTAGCGCCGCGCACTGCACTCCCGAAAGAGCCCATCCGCGCGGCACCCACACAATCCCAAACGGGGGACAATTAGGCGACGCGCGAATCTCCGCGCTGCCACGGTGCGCGGCCCAAATCCTCCTCCCCAACACCCGCCGCGCTTTCAGCCCATCTCAATCCCATCCGTTGACACACAACGGCAAGCCGTCCCGCCCGCAGCGACGTCCCGACAACCGCCCCCGCGCCCCAGCCAGCCAGCAATCCCCGTCGCCGACCTCCGTCAATGCCCGACGACAACTCTCGAGGCCCCGGCGACGCGCGCCGACGATAGGTGCCCGGCCAGGCCGGGGGGCGCTGCGGCCGCCCCCCTCCCCCCCCCGAAAAGGTCGAGAACCCCTGTACTGCCCTCGCCGCTGGCCGTGGCCCGCACGGCACGGGGGCGCGCCCACGGCGGCGTGCCGCGCGCAGAGCCCAAACCCCAACCCGAAAATGATTCCCGCCAGCGGCTCCAACGTTGCCGCGCGGGCCGTCCGACAATGCAGTTCTGGCCGCGCCCCGCCAGAATCGCTCTCCCGCGCTCACCGCCCTATCGGCAGCCGGCCGGCCCGCCGCCCGGGGGATGATTTGCCCCCCCCGGCGGGTGGGCGGCGGCGCAGTGCGGCTCACCTCGGCCTGCGGGGGCTCGCGCCTGGAGGCGCGGTGCCGCCCGCCGCGCGCGGACCCGCCCGCCGGCATGCTCTCTCGTGTGCGCGTGTCGCCCGGTCCCGGCCGAAACGCCAACTTGGCACCTTCGCCGCCAGGGCGCATTAAAAACGGGCTGGGCGGGGACCTAGCCGGGGATGAGTAATCCCTGGGTGTAGTTGGCACCCCGTGAATTGTTGCCATTGGCGGGAAAGCTGGGCGCCGCGCGTTCTCCGGCGCTCTGAGAGCGGGAGATTCCTCCGGGGAAAGAAGCCAGGCGGGGCCACAGGAGGGTGTCGGTGCGAGGCTCGCTGCCGTGTCGGACAAGTACGCGACCCGGATCCGCGCCGGTCGGGCGGCTGGATCTCGAGAGGCCGGGGAGCGGATCCCGTCGCGACCCGGTGGATCTCATCGGGGAGGGGAGGGGGGATGAACTCGGGCCGGGGGGGCTCCGGCGCTGGGGCGCGGAACGAGATGGATGCCATGGTGGATGACTTGCTGGACATGGAGGAGGAGATGGAGGAGGAGGCGGCGGGGCCGCCGCCCGACGACATGGAGGTCGACGTCGGGGAGGCGGGCAGGTCGTGGCCCAGGCCGCCGCTGCGGGAATTTGACCCCGCGAGGGACCCGCTGGGTGAGTGGCGACGGGCGGCGGGGATGGAGGGCCCTTTCTTGTGACTCTGCTCACTCTGTGGGAAGTGGGAGGTTGGACATTCGCGACGGGTGGCGAGCCCGCAAGGAATCAGATTGAGGGGTGATGTGTTTGTTGCGGGCGCGGGCGTGAGTAGATTGGTGTGTTCGTCCGGAGATGAGGGTGCGCGAGCTGGTATTGGGAAGTAGAAATTCGCTCACGTCGTCGCCCTCGAGGTTGAAGGGCACACGCAATCCAAGGAATGAACGACTGTGGAGAAGAGAGCGAACACGCGCGAAGCGTGTATGCACCGTCGGCGCCCATTGGCTGCTGTTGCCCTTGGGATGTTTGATCCCGCTGGTCTCGACTGTCTGTGCTTTTCGTGCTTTCTTTGACCGTTGCCTTCCCCCGCACCCCCCCTGCATGTGGTTCAGTGTTCCAGCAGCTGGAGGTCGACTACACGAATGAAGGCAGGAAGGCAGTTGTACGGATGTATGGAGTGACCGAGGAAGGTGAGTACTTGTGTTTGTGGTACCGCCACCGGCGAACTTGGGGCAGTGCCCTTGTCTTCCAGTGATTGTGCCACATGCAAGAGTCAGGTTACTGCATTGGCATCGCAGAAATAGAGTCATCAGGAAATTGCAAAACCGGAAGCACTATAAAAGCTGGATGATTCCCCGGTTTGTACCAAGCCCATTGGGGGAGCAAAGAAGTTACACCCATTCATGAAGTATCCATGAAGTATATGACACCCATATTTGAAGTTGTCGCTTGCCAACTGTTGTCTTGTTGCATCTGTATGCTTCTCATGTTCCAAAGATTACACCAATAGTAACCAATATTACATCATGGTGTTTCAGAACAGAATAATTGGACATTGGCCACTGGATGTGGGGAAGTGCCTGGCCATGTTCTGACAATACAATTGGTGCAGCATGCGAACAATAGAGTGCAAAGGTGCCATTCGAATCTGCCCTGTCCAGGAATATCTGCCCATTCCAGGATGAAAACATGGGTGAGCTCCACGGGCCGTCTATGGCAACAAGGGTGTCTGTGGGGCACCTACCTGACCCACATGCAGCCCTCAAGGAAGGGTGGCATCTCCAAGCAACTGCGTTTCTTCCAAATTCACCCAGACACCTGCAGTCTATTCAGGGCCTGAACAAGCCTGCACAAAAGAGTTCCTGCACAAAAAATCGGTTTGTTTGATATGCTCATGTGTCAGCCATGTGATAAACAATATGATCTTAGGTCGTGTGTATTGGCCACAGCAGTTCTGTCCTTTCACCACGTTTCTGTTCAGCACTCTTTGGCTATTGGTTGTATGAGGAAGTTGAAAAGGAAAATGAAATACCAACACTGGATGCACAAAGCGCTTGTACTCTCTTGCGATGTTGAGGGGAAATTTTTATCGTGTGATCAACAATGTGCTGAAAGCAGATTTTATCCTCAGGCAACAGTGTCTGCACATTTGTTCATGATTTTGAGGCGTACTTCTACATCAAGGCGCCCATGGGCTTCAGCCAAGATGACATTGATGCACTCCAAGCTGCGCTGAATGTAGGTGTTGTTTTGCTTGCGGAGCATCATCTTCCCAAGACGTTGGGCGATGGCTGTGGCAGATTATGTGTCCTGTCGACATGCTGGGCATGGCAATCACAAAACTTGGCATAGCAAGGAATTCTCATGACACCTCATGTGCAGCAAGAACTATGCTTGCTTGTTTCACTTTTCTGGAAGTGCTTTTTTTTTGAGCAGAGGCATGGCCTTTGCCAATGCAAGAAAACAGCTTCAGTTTAAGGTGCAACCATTGGTGTCAGCAATGGCTGCATGTTTGTGCTCCACTGTTTTCTTGGAGTCTGTCACTTGTGAGCAGTGCACATTAGTGCATGTGATGCATTTAATCATCCAGTGAGGTAGAGAAATCCCTCCATCTTCTGTTGGATTGGGGTGGCCCACACAATAAGGGCTGCAGTATAGGCCTTGGAAGCCAACACAAGTTGGCGATGCCCCTTAACAGCTTGCCTTTCAAATGCCTTCAATCTCAAGCTGTGGACGACTTGCTTTCTCAGTCACCTTTAGCTTCTGAGTGGGTCACACCTTTCTGTACGTTGGCAGACCCCAACACACCGATAGCACTGCCAGTTGAACCTGCACTGTATCGTTAAAATCAGTTACGGATTATCAAAAACTTGAACCATTTTAAACCACCACACCTACTAAAGTCCTAGAGAGTACTAACATCATGTAAGCTGAATGAACCTGCTGCCCCACAGTAGATGGATTGAGGCTGCTAACATACTGAACAGTGCGATAGCCCAGTGCAATACCACACACCAATTCTGCTGTACATGTGAATCAAGTATTATGGGTTGAGGCCACAGTTGACCAACTCGTCAGCTTCCTTTCTGCAGACTGCCTTCTTGTGGTGCAGGCACATCCTGTGGCAGCTGGCTTCAACGTTGTTCGTATCGAACAAGAGATGAAGTCCAATGTGTGGACATACCAGTTTGGACAACTCAGCCCCTTTCTGAAGATTGTTGTCAACATACCCCAAGCTGTCACAAAATTCAGAGGTGCGCACTGCTGGGCGTCGTTTAGTAGAAATTGGTGCACATGAGCTTATAAACATGCACTGGCCTTGAGCGACGAAGCTGCTGTGGGTGTTGCTCTCAGCCCCTGAACAGCACTTTTCGACGACAATGCAGGAAGCTGCGTGATCGCTGATGCCGGAGAGGCAGTTGTGTGCACACGTCCTGTGTGCCCTTTCCAAAGTAGTTCACTTTTGAGGGGTTGCATGTGTGCCGAAGGCCTCACAATCACTGTTATTCTGAGTTCCCAAGTGATGAAGATAGCTTTGTTGATTGGGTTGCAATGCAAATTGTTTGGACACTAAGGGGCACCTCATTGATGCACGCCCCGCAGGTGTTCTTGAAGGTGGTGGGGTTGTGGCCAATGGCATCGTCCTGGAAAACTTGACCACTTATGAGAGCAGCGTGCTGTATGCCTTGCGCTTCATGATCGACAGTGGCATGCCTGGGGCCAGTTGGGTGGAGCTGCCCGCCGGCACCTACAGCCTTGTGCCTGAGGGCAGCCACCAGACCACCTGTCAGCTGGAGGCCAAGGTTCGGTATGACTCTATCATCAACCACCCCCCAGAAGGTGTGAACGGCCATTTGGTCAGTGGTGGGGGCTTCCAGCACAAAAATAAACAAGTACGAGATATGAACAAAACTAGCAAAAATTCACAGTTTCTTTTGCAGCCAGAGTGTCCTAAACCTGAATTCATATTACTAACGAGCTTACAATTAAGCCAAAGCGCTGAGGCATGAGTGCCAGAAAAGGTGCCTGAAACTAGTGCTGTATTCTCTATGGGCCGAACCCAACTTGAGTGTTCCTTTTATATGGCCTGTAGCAACACAAAGTCAGTCATACATTGCCAGTATTAGACAAGTCATTGTATGGAATAGCAATTTTTGCTTGGGCACATTCAGCCATCAGCTTTGTTGGGTCCTTGGTGGATGAATTCAATAATATTGGCTCTGGCCATAGGTGGGGCTGGTGGTCTTGTGGTCTGTAGCAGGTTCTTGTCTGCTCTGCTGTTCCAACTAACGTTGCATAGTATTGAAATATCCAAATTGTGTAGCATTATGACACCTTTTTTCCCTTTGGACGGCCTTCTGGTGACGATCTGTTGGAGTGGATTTGAATCCCCATGACATTCACTGCCCTTGCTCCTGCAAGGCAACGGTTGCCATTCTTCAGGCAAGCTTATTGTATAAGAGCATTTGCGCTCCCCTGGAGTCGAAGAGCCTGTCTTGGACCGTCGTTGCATTCTGTGTTTCCAGTGTTGTGGATGTGGATCTATTTTTATACAATCCACACCTTTCCCCATGGTGGCGATGACCTGGTGATATCGGTGAGCCCATGCTGGACTGCTGGTCAGGGAGATACTCGATGCTGGCTCCTCTTCGCATACTGAGTGTGGACATCGAATGCGCTGGGAGGAAGGTGAGGACCCCATCTGCTTGTTCATTTGTTGCAACTGTCTTTCACAAACTTTTGGGCAACAATGCCAAATAAGTGCTGTGTGGGTGTCATGGAAGCTGCTACCAAAACGTGACCCCCTGGAGTCTGCACGCAGATGAGTTGAAGCCACCTCTGTTTCAGAGTCGAACACTCCTTGCCCTGTAATGTGGATGCCACAGATCATGGGAACAAGTTTTTGGTGCTTGTGGCCAATGCTGGATGTCGCCTAATAGCTCCATGTACTGTGATGTGTCATAATTCAGGAGCTGCAGTCAACATGGATTTTCATTGTCACAATTTTTCTTGGGACTAGGCAATATTTTCAGGTTCCTTGTATTGTTTGCAGAAGTGGATGTGGCGGGCCCCCAGAGTTTCAGCGACCTCATTGCCGCACGGTCCATAGTAAAAGAACAATCTTATGAAGAAACAGTGTCACAACAAGTGCCACAGCTGCTTGGGATTTGTGCCCTTGGTGGCTTGGCAACCGCATGGATGTGTAGCGACACGATGAATAATGATGCAATATCAAAAGGAATGCATATGAATCTTGAAAATTGTCATAGGCATTTGTCAAAGACATCCAACTTGCTGACTGACCCACAGACGTGCCAGCAGCTGAAGTTGTTTCAAACATTGTTGCTGTCTCTTTCAGGGTCAGTTTCCAGACCCCAAGCTGGACTCTGTCATCCAAATCGCAAGCTACATCACGGTACAGGGGCAAAACGATGCAATCGTGAAGAATGTGCTGACTCTGAATTCTTGTGCCCCCATCGTGGGCGCGGTGGTGGAATCGTTCTCCACAGAGCGAGAGCTGCTGTTGCGGTGGAGGGACCTCATGCTCATCGCCGATCCAGACGTCATCATAGGCTACAACATTTGCAATTTCGACCTGCCTTATCTGCTTGAGCGTGGCCGCACGCTGAGGATCGATCGGGAGTTTGAATACTGGGGCAGGCAGAAGCAGAGGTGGGATCCCTTTGGTCACATTTCCTTGAGAAAGCAACAGAAGTTGTCAAAGTTGCAAAGACAGGAAGAGCAGCAATGCAACTTTACTAGTGTGAAAATTGGGGACAATGACAAGCTACATCCAGTCAGGGCCAATATTAGCGGCAACCATGTCCACAGTGAGAACCCAAATCATGTCACACACCCAGTGCGAAACCCTTCATTGCATGCCGTGAAGACCTTGGTTGCAGCCACGGCAGAAGCCTTTCAGGTATTGTGCTACATCTCAACAAATTTCAAGGCCTCAAAGTTCAAGCCTCTCACCTTTGAAAGTCCCTAAACGATGGAGCAATTGGTGGAGGATTGCATCCAACCTTCACAGCGGGGGTTCCCACTTGCAGTTGTTGTCCATCGTGGTGTTCTTATCTTGCTACTTGTGCCACTCCATCGGGAGAAATTCTCTGTCTGTGGTGCAGCCGCATACGCATGCGGGACTCGAAGTTCAGCTCCAAGGCTTATGGCACGCATGAGTATAAGGAGATCACCATCGACGGGCGCATACAGCTGGATATGCTGCTGGCAATCCAGCGTGACCACAAATTGTCATCCTACTCTCTCAACTCAGTGTCCGCCCACTTCCTGGGGGAACAGAAGGAGGACGTGCACCACTCCATCATAACAGACCTGCAGAACGGCAATGCAGAAACGCGCAGACGGCTGGCAGTGTACTGCCTGAAGGTGGGCGGGCGTTTGTTTTCTATTCCAGCAGATCTTGTTTGCAGAAGCTGTTGGAATTGGAGGTTATGTTAACAATTTATTGCAGTGGGCAGCACATTTCATAATGTAGTATGACTTCCATCTGAATTTTTGCATGCAGATATCCAGTGTTAATTCCAAATCAATAGGAGAACCTGAGCAAATGTTTCATATGTTTGTCCTGTCCCCATTTCTAAATGTTTGTTCCTGGAATGTACAGGTTCCCAATGAATTATCGAACCAGGCATCTGCCTTCTGGAGCGAATTTCGAGCCTAATTCTCATGTCCACAGCTCTGCAGCACCATATGTTTTACCTTTTGTCTTCAACAACAGCAGCTATCACACAATGCCCAGCTCACATACTATTTGACTGATGGTGTTGTTGAGATGGTGTTTGTGGAGATTGCCATTTGAGGATTTGGGTACTCCTTGGGGATGCTTCCGAAGTTTTTCACAAATGCACACATCACACTCTCATCATCACTCACATCGAAATGCATATTTTTTGCCCAAGGGGCAGCCTTGAGCAATAGAGCACATGGCTGAGTAGCCGTCACCCACATCGGATGGTTTTGCACTGGCGATGCAAGCCTTGAAAATGGCGTTTTTCTATCTTGACCATTTGAGCATGTGGTCAGGCAGTGGGTTTGGATGTTGCCACTGATTTCCTTGTCGGCGGTGCAGGATGCTTACCTGCCTCAGCGACTTGTGGACAAGTTGATGTACATGTACAACTATGTTGAAATGGCGCGCGTGACTGGGGTGCCCATGAGTTACCTCCTCACAAGGTGCTGCCCACACGTTTGACCTCCTCACACACGTTGTAGAGCAATCTTCGATGGCTGCTCGGGCCATCCCACTACACATCTATTGCCCTTGTTTCTTGCAAGACTGCATCGCACTTAGGAGCCTTGGTGCTGTCCTGGCCCTTGCACTGTGTCCCTACAGACGCGAACACTTCGGTCAGTTCATGCAAAGTATAGGTTGGCACTGTTCTGAGGTTGGCTAGGGGGCCAGCACATGATTCCGGTACGTTGTATTGTTCTTGCATTGCGCATTGTAGTTATAATAAAGCAATTGATTGTATTCCTATGCAATTGCCAGGATGGGAACAAAAAATCATGCATGACCACCTGCAAGCGCATGTACTGTTATGGATGCATGGCAATATCTGTTGGCAAAATGTCCATCTGAATCTCAACACAACATGCCTACCTAAATACGTGCATTGTAAACAGGTTGCAACTCAAGTCCAGATACCTGTGTGACCACGCTGGTATGTGTGGCTAACTCATATTTCTCGTCTGGGACAGCACAGTGTGCTCTTCACTGAGTTCAGGCAACTGCGTTCTCACCTTGCCTTGTCAGTGCGGTTGCTGCCCGTGAATTCTTGACTTGGTGTTGCTGTGCATCCCAAGGGGCCAGAGCATCAAGGTGTTTTCACAAATTTTGCGAAAAGCCAGGTCGAGAAATTTCTTGGTTCCCAACCTCAAGGTATGGGACTCATTTCTAGGGCAACAGATATGCGGTCCAAGTTCTGTTCACTTGGCGATTCAGAGTGTGCACTCCACCACACGTTTTGGTGCAGCAGAGAAGTGGGCCGCCTGGCATTGCTGGCCCTCGAATTCCCCATTGTCGAATGTTTTGAGCAAGTGCCGATGACCATAGGACAAAGGTAGATTTGGTTGTGGTTCTTGCCTTCTGGGCAAGAATGTGTTGTGTTTTTCTTGAGTGCAGAGAGATAACGTACAAGTCCCCCAATACAACAGCCTATTGCACAATTTTGATTTGCTGTGAGTATAGCCTTAGTAACGTAGTGTTGAAATAGCAGTGCATGTAACAATTTATCAGACTGAACTACACTTCAACTAGTGAGGATACGATTGTTAGATCCTATTCACAGTATGAAATAGCAATGGTGCAAACCGAATGCATCCATAGTTGAATTACTTGGGACCAATGTGATATGTGGCGCCACCTTGTTTCAATGTTCTTTGTACTCCCCAGAATAAAATACAACAACTACAAATGATTGGGATAACAAAGAAATAGAACTGGACCTTCACAAGCATTGACTGGACTGGAACTAAATTCCAAAGCATTGGATATTCGCTCATTCACGTAGAATCTCCATTTGTGTTGAGTTGTTTTTCCCTGAAAATCGAGGCAGGGTATCTGCTACAACTTCATTCTATGCTGCCAAAACCCTAGTAAACAAATAAGTACACCAGATGCGACAGGCATTCAATTCACACATGCAAAGCCTAAAAGTCGACATTCCCTTGCTTTTTGCCGATCCCATCCAAAATGGTGTCACTAATACTAATATGGAGCCACTCTGTATGGGGCCCCTTCTTGCACACTGTTCCTGATACGGATCACACAGACAAAGATGAGACGGAGACAGAGAACATGAAAGATAGTGATTGAGATGAAGACATGTCAGAATTGGGCGGTAGGGCGTTAGGGGTTCAGGGTACATGCGTACAGGGTCTTCGTCTCTATCTCACCTCCGTCTCACCCCAATCTTTGCGGTTCATATCTGGTACATCCTCCTAGTGCAAAACCAAACACCATAAAGATGGAGCCACCAATGTCATGCACTTTTTAATCTAACGATCGACACCAGCGCCGACTTATAAAAACTCCGTCATCCTGGCAATCCACTTGTGGCGATTTTTTGTCTAGATGGGTGCTGATCGTAAGGTTAAAACGTGCAAGGCACTGGCAGCTCCACTCTTTTGGAATTTGGGTTTCCACAGGAAGGAGGCCCGCACGGGAGTGGTGTAATATTGGAGACACCATTTTGAATGGGTCAGCACAAGGGAGAGAATTTCGACTTTTCGGATTCGCATGTGTGGGTCTGAATTCCTGCCACATCTGGTGTGCTTATTCTTTCACTAAGATTTTGACAGCATAGAATGGAGTTGTAACAGATACCCTGGCTTGACTTTGAAGGAAAAGTAACAAGCAATCAGCACAGTTGTGGCATCCCAAATAAACGTATTCATTTGATTCCGAGCAAGGAAGTATCATAATGTTGCATCGTGCTTTAGGAGTATTTGTGTTGATCATGGCGATCTCGAGGACAATCAGTTGAAATCAGTTCACTGGATTTGCCTTTCTGAGCAACAGGATGTGAAAGAACATCTGGTGAAAACTCTGTGCTCCAGAGTGTTTGAAAGGCACAAGGGCAGCGCTCTGCCATTTTGGTGACTGCAAGTAGATTGACCATCAACTCCTGCTTGTGGCAGAAAATGGGCCAAACAGACGGTGTGGCATATGAGGGCGCGACGGTCCTGGAAGCTAAGCAGGGCTTCTACGAGAACCCCGTGGCCACCCTAGATTTTGCTTCCTTGTATCCATCGATAATGATGGCACACAATCTGTGCTACACTACTCTCGTGCCCAAGCACAGGTGAGGGCAGCAGAGCCGATCTTTTAGTGTGGTTGAGTTTACTTCATTTGTTTTGTTGATGCTGTCCAGTTATATTTCGCACAATCTAACATACAAGGGAAAGGAGTGAGCAGTTTGTGAGTTTCGTGTTCCCGCACTGATTGTGTGGCATTCTAATGCCTCCTGGAAATGTTCTTTCCTGGTATGTGTTATCACATGTTCTACCACAAGTGGTGGTGCTGTACATGTGTCTACCACAGGTTTTCCTCATATCGATAATGTCTACCTCAAAATGTAGTGCACAATGCCCTATATTCTCTGATTGGTGCACACACAGTTTGCACCGTGTGTGGGCAAATGCAACAGCCACGATTTACAACATCATGCTTCAATTTGTCTTTGTTCCATGCTGTGCTGACCCGTGGCCAAGTTACCTGTGCCGCATACCGGCTTCAGGAGAATCAATGGATGACTATCCGAACAACTTCACTCTGGTCACTTTCTATTGTGTAAATCTGCTGCAGGGTGAACGAACTTCCCCCGGGCGATGTCGAGACGTCTCCTAGCGGCGACACCTTTGTCCGCACCAGCAGGCAGAAGGGCCTCCTGCCTGATATATTGGAGGAGCTCTTGGCAGCTCGCAAGAGGTAATCATCACCAGAGTACAAAGTATGCTGCGCCCCATCACGTCCCATTTCCCATTGTCACCACTGCCCCCACCTGAACTACTACCCCTGCTTGGGTAGTGCTTGTGATCAACCATTGTGTCAGAAGAGAAGTGAAACATATTCTGATAAGCATGTTCTGACAAAGACAGTGCCTTTGTTCCATGCGTTCTTGCCAAACCTGCTATGTACGGAATCAGACAATTTTGGATGCAGCCAAAGCGGATGTGCCCACTGGATCAGGGCGAAGGCTGACCTGAAAATCGCCACTGACCCTTTCGTCAAGGCTGTGATGAACGGTCGCCAGCTGGCCCTGAAGGTCAGCGCCAACAGCGTCTATGGCTTCACGGGTGCCACCGTGGGGAAGTTGCCCTGTCTGGAGATCTCTTCCACAGTCACAGCCTATGGTCGGCAAATGATCCTCCAGACGCAGGAGATGGTAACCAAGAAGTACAACAGAAGCAACGGGTTAGAGCAGGACTGTGACGTTATCTATGGTGACACTGACTCCGTGATGGTGAACTTTAAGGTGGGCAGGTGGCAATCCATTTTATTCCAATATATGCGCTATCCAGTTATTGATCAGTGGAACACACTTTCCAAGATTGGTCTTGGCTCCCCTTCCATACGCAAGGCGATCTCCAGAGTGATTTCATCAGCAGGGTTTGCTTGAGAATGTCTGTTTGATGGGCGAGTGGGCCAGTCAGGTTCATGGTATATGTGATATGGGACTCTGCTCTGTTTCTGCTGCTTGCATGTCTCTGTGCTGCATGCTGTTCTTGTTGCACTTGGGGTTTTTGCACCATCATCTGCAGTATGAAAGAGAGTTTCGGGTTCAAGGGGCCAGGGGCAGCCACTGCAGCGGAGTGCAGTCATTCTGCCAGAGGACGACCCATATGGTCATTGACGAGGAGTGCTTAGTATGGCCTTGTGATTACCAAGTGGCAGAAGTTCAAAGCCCTGAACAAGTTAATATTCTCCACGATGGGAAAATGTAAACAAAAGATTCGTTGCTTGAGATACAAGAAACCTTGTCACACGATGGGCCACCCAATACTGAGCAAAGACATGGGCAAGAGTCCTATGCTGTGAAAGTGAATGCAGGCGTCTCAGTACTGTGGGAGAACAAACAATACAAAGCGCCACGTGGGGCAGCATAATGAAAGCACAGGAATTACAAGCAATGGTTGGTATCATGGCAAACGTTGCTATGGACTGCTGATCGCAAACATCAAAATAGGAAGCAAATAGCAAAGAGAATAATACACTGTCAAAATCTAACAGCAAAATGATCACAATATTCCATAGTAATAATAGTCCATGAGCCTCCTTGAAGGGAAATCACCAAAATTACCCTCGGCTGATCGATACTTCATCAGTTCAGCCAGCTGGATTTGTATCATGATCTCATTTGCCAAAGATATGAATGTGCTGTCAGATTGTCAACAAATGAAGTTGTAAGATCCATGCTTGCGATTATGTGTCCAGGTTAAAGACGTGAAACGCGCAATGGACTTGGGCAAAGAGGCGGCTGAATACATCTCTCAGACTTTTCCGAAGCCAGTGAAGCTCGAATTCGAAAAGGTGCTTGGGCAGCCTGGCGGGCCTATTAGGTCACCTGACGGGGCATGTGCTTACACCTGCAAATACTTGGTCTTCTTTGCCCAATGGTGCAAATGGGCGTTGCATCAGTCGACTTGTCTTGTTTGTGCTCCACAAACTCCCACCCAGTGTGGCACAAATGCTACCACTGTTTATGTGCCATTGACCACGGTTCTCAGCTTAACCGTTTGCTTGATCCTGGATCACTTGGGCCCCCTGGAATGCCGTGAAAAGGGCCCCTGTGTTTTTTCCCTACCAGGTGTACTATCCCTATCTGCTGATGAGCAAAAAGAGATATGCGGGGCTGCTGTGGACGAACCCCAATGAGGCGGACAAGATGGACACCAAGGTTTGTGTGTGCTGCGATGGCAATATTTTGTGACTCGCGGTCAAGAAGTAACCCTGATTGACTGGCAAGGTGCCCTCCGCCGGTGTGCACTGCTGTTGCTGTCAAGCAGACTGTGTGGGGTAGTCAACATCAGCTTGGTGTATAGCTTTTACCCCTTGAACAAAGTCCTGAACTTAAATAGAATATCTTCTCCGTCCTACAACAGTGCAACTTCAGTGTGCTTGCAAGGTGGAAATCCTGCCCAGCATATGCAGCCATTGTTAAATGCCTGAACCTTGTGCCATTCACAAGCCACTGGAAAGCTGACAAAAGTTCGGGGTTCTGAAATGCTTGCATGCATATTTTGTGGTGCTGGCAACTTATGCGCCTTAGGCAACGTGTGACTTGAGCTTGAAATCGGATAACAGATTCCTTTCCACATCAAAGCTTCACCCTCACAGCTTCACACACTGATAGTCAGCTGAAGTGGCATGCATTACACTTGGAGCAGCACAAGTTCAGATTTTGCAACTGGCAGGGTATCGAGTCCGTGCGCCGAGACAACTGCCTGCTGGTCAGGCAAGTGGTGACGACTTGCCTGGAGATGATCCTCATGCAGCGCAATGTGGCTGGGGCAGTGGAGTACGTCAAGAACACGATCTCTGACCTCCTCATGAACAGGTTGGATCTGAGCTTGTTGGTGGTCAGCAAGGTGAGTTCCTCATTCAGGGGACCTCGTTAACAGCCTGTGGCCAACGAAACTTGCAAGCGGTGGCCATGGGTCAATGATTGGGGAGGACTTGGGCAAATGCACAGACACTGCCTGCTGCAAACCAGAGATGCCTGTGGCATGACTGTTTGTGCAGCATTCCCACCCCTCACAGTTTTGCACTGCTAAGCTGCACTCACACGTAGGGGAATTTTACTGAGGTTTTGGGAGAAATTATTCAAAGCTTCTATCACATGAGCGGGAAGCCCTAGGACACATGCTGTCTCAGCGTCGAGCAGATGCCAGCAGGCAATGGATTCCTCAAGCACTGTTGGAATGTGCACTGAATGTCGCCACCTGGCACATTACCAGGCACTTGCACACTTCGGAAGGGCTTTAACTGACTTCAAAGAGTTGCCGGCACAAAGTTATGGTTTTCACAGCACTTGGGAATGCATGGCTCACAGCCTTGGACACACGCACATCACGTGAACAGTGGCCTTGTGTGATCCTGCAAAATTCCAGACTACTTTAGGAGGCTTCTAGCGCCAAGCTGCCAGGTTCCTTGCCATTTTGATGAACTAACTTTGTAATTCTAAGAGAATTGATTCATTCTGCATTCTGCCATAACATCAGTTGACACACAACGAGGCATTGCCTTTGTTTGCTTATCACGTAGGACTGCCATCATCTATTCAAACTGTGCTTCACGATTTGATTGATCTTTTGTTTCTTTCCAGGGCCTAACCCAGAACGCTGAAACGTATGAAAACAAGGCCGCACATGTCGAACTGGCCAAGAAGATGCGCAAGCGAGACCCCGCAACTGCGCCTGGGGTAGGAGACAGAGTGGCGTACGTCATCATCAAGGCAGCAAAGGGTGCCAGGGCTTATGAAAAAGCAGAAGACCCGATCTATGCCCTCACTAACAACCTGCCCATTGATTACCAACATTACTTGGACCATCATTTGGCACAGCCCCTGACCAGGCTGTTTGAGCCCATCCTCGGCAACAATGCGAAGGAGCTTCTTCAAGGTGAGGTCGAACCACAGCTGCTGGTTTGCCATCATCAAGCTTCTGCAAGTCGCATTACACACTCGCACTCATTAGAGCACTGGGCAGATTTAGGGAGAATCGGAGATGTTTCGTCACTGGTTTCCGGGACCCCAGTTCTCAATTGTCTTTCAGCTGGGATGGAGGATGAACACAAGTAAAAATGCTGAAACTTGCCTTAGTGTATTGCCAACCAGTGCCATGCAATCTGATGCCCATCGCCTCCTTGGTCGTCCAGCTGGCACCCATCCTGGAAAATAGTGTTTAAGGCCTCATCCAGCAGTTGGAGCAGCTGATGCAAAATTGTCTGAACGCAGCACAAGAAGCACAGCCCAGCATGTGCAGCGTCCTGAGCCATCACAATTTTGAGGGGGAAACAGTTGTCAAAGGACCCTGGTGGCCTACCATGAATGGAGGAGGGCTTTTGGGCGCAAGCACCTTTTTCCTTGTCAAAGCTCTCCACCCCCACCCCCTCCCAAAACGAAGAAAAGAAAACAACAAAGAACAGCTGTTTTGTGCAGTTGTCACCAGCTACGAGATGTGTCTCCAATGAAATGTTGCATTAAAGCAAACGTTGCTGTATTGACCAGGTTCGCACACACGCTCCATCAGCGTCTCAACGCCGTCAGCAGCCTCCGGTGGCATCATGCGGTTTGCTAAGAAGACCGCCACATGCCTTGGGTGCAAGACGCCCCTGGTTAAGGACTCCGTGTCGCCCCTGTGTGGGCACTGCCAGCCAAGGGAGGCTCAGATCTTGACATCGCTACTGGCGCAGGTCAACGACCTCGAGTCGCACTTTGGGAGGCTGTGGACGCAGTGCCAGGCGTGCCAGGGCAGCCTGCACCAGGATGTGCTGTGCACCAGCAGGGACTGCCCGATCTTCTACAGGAGGAAGAAGGTGCAGAAAGACCTGGGAGAGGTGAAGGTTCAGCTGGCAAGGTTCCCGGACTGGTGATCTTTGCCCCGAATGACAAAGGGAAGGGCCAAGGTAGGTGCTAAATTGAGAGAAATTGCAGTAGATGAGCGTGCAAAATGTGAAGTACTCTTCTGTCGTGTCAGAGAATTGATATAGAAATGTGCAGGTAGCACAGAATAGGAGCACATCAGCGCTGTGTGAGTAACAGACAGGCAGGGGCAGGCACTATTTTGGGATGTGCGAAGGATAGGACACAGAGACTCAAGGGCAGCATGCGGGTGGTGAATCTCGTCGCAGGAGTAGGTGTGGGACAGGCAGTTTGACATACGAGCAGTAGAGGGTGTGTGAGGGAACACCACACACAACAGGATGAGTTGGCTGCCCTGAAGATTGGAATGGGCATACAGCAAGTAACTATGGACCACCTGACAGACTGTGCTCCAGAAAGGAGAAGGTGCAGAGGAGGGGCAGCAGATGATTAATAGAACTGCCGACACTGTGTAGACTATATGCACATCACAGTACACTGTACTTTACAATATACAAAGTACTGCCCCTGATTTAATTGTGGCAGGCAGATGCGATTTTTGTGCAGACCTGGCCAAGCTTGTATCATGCATTGTCATGTGGAGTGGCTTCAATCATTCACAATCGCCTGTTGCAACACTGACAGCCTTACAGTGCGTCTGCCCGTTGGGCTTGCACTGATGAACCACAGTTGAAAGGCGACCACTATATCAATGATATGAGCAAGATTTGGTTGAGGTGGACGCATAGGCAGACAGGGAAGTCCTGGCCCCTCTGGTATATGTGCAGGATTCCAATTTCATATGGGTGGAAAGTTGACACGGAGGGGTATAGAATAACATGCAAAATTTTAAGTTATTTGCTAATTGATCAACCAACTGTTGAAACAACAAACGAAGCCCTGTCTGGAGGCAATACGATGCCATTTCGTTGAGGAATTGTGCCTCTGCAGAGAGAACACACTGTGAGTGGGCACCAGATTCTGCTGGCAGCTTCAGACAGATCCATCGCATTCCCTGGTAACCCAAGGCTACAGCAGACAGCAGACTCGGCCAAATGGCAGTTCTGCCAGGAGCATCAGTGACATAGATACCGCAAATGGGTAAAAGAATGCCTGTCTCTACAACGCTCATCGGACCAAAACTATAACTCCCTGCACATGCCCCTCAAAACATCCAAACTTGTCCTGTGTCTCCTGTTCTACATGGATCGAAAGAATACTGCTGGCAACTGCCACTGGAAGCAAGCTTGCTTCATATGCGTGGAACTCGCAGTGCAGCAATCAGTTCGCAGAATGACGCTAGGTCGCCCTGTGGCAGACCTGGATAGGGAACAGAACCTCCCCAGTGCAACACAGCAGGCTCTGCACGAACTTCGTAAAATGACACAGCTCAACACTGCCCAGCTGCCTCACCACTAGCACCGCATGTGTGCAGGCTACACCCTTGAAGCTTTCATGCTTTGAATCCGGGATAGCCATTCCAAGAATAACCCATGGAAGCGGTGTGGGTACTCCATGGAACCTCCATGGTTGCTCTGTGGACCCCCTGTGGTCAATCCAGGTGCACTGGACATGGATAGTATGTGCTCATTTCATGTCCTTCCTTTGGCCACAGATCACGCTGGGGCTGCACTGCATTGCTGGACTGCATCTTTGCCACAGGTGGCTGCAGTTCCAAGCCATTCAGAGGACTTTGCACTGCAGCAACACATTCCCACTTGGTAGTTCAGTGAAGTTTCCCTACCAACCCATGTGTAGCTCTGCCCTGCTGCGCCCAGAACGCATCAGGTTGCTGAGTTACATTTCGTCCAACTGCTCCTGCTCCTGAGGGGAGGTCCTCTTGGGTTTATACAGTAGAGTGGTGATGTATTTGGACTTATATCTGTGAGTCGTGCCCAGGACGAGCGCATTCACGTTCTGCACAACACAACACCCAGCATCTGAATAAGAACATGGCCATGGACACAGTGTGCAGATTGTCTATATGCAATGGCAGGCAGCACTGTTTCTATTCGTGTCGCAACCATGCGTCGGTGCAGAAATGCTGCAATAGCTCAACGCCTCTTTCGTCCCATGTTTCGCTGGTCCAGTACGTCGGCAAAGATGAGTCTGCCAATACTTAAGCAAGGCAGTCCAGAATTCAATCAACATAAGTATTATCACACTTGATCAGTACCTTAGTATTAAAGCCAGCGAACTGCAGTCATGTCCACTATGAATGCTCTTGCCCTAGTCTTGTACCGGTTGTGATGTTGCCTGGCTTGCATGAATCAGATACTGCCTTGTTTGCCATTTGGAAAACCACTTTGATCACTTTTGGTGCTATTTGGCCAAGCTGCGATCTTGCCTCTATTGGGTGATGCAGGGCAATGATCAAATCCACAAGCATTTCTAATTCCCAGTCAATATTGAAATGGGTCGTGATTGGAGACGCTGCATTTCACACCAATGTGAGTGAGTTGCAATGATGTTTACTGCACCGTCCACATTTGTGAATGAACCCTGTTACGGGGAGATTCTGGTTGAATGCTTTGCTTCATATGCAGCACGCTTTTTGAGCATTCAAAGCAAGCCACTGAAGCATACAGAAGTGGACACTGAAAATACTCTCATGTCAATGCTGGCACTCAAAATTCCAGAGAGCTGTATCAGTAAAAATGTTCGCGCGGGAATAAAGTTCGCGCATTTCGCGCTCGGGCAACTGCGCGAACTTTTTTCCGTGCGAACATTTTGCCCCCGCGAACTTTTTTCGCCCGCGAACTTTTTGGCCTCCTCCGAAACGGGTCGAGCACTTCCCGCGCTTTGGCCCGTTGGCCTTGCACAACGACGACTGCCCCGTGCGGCGGTCTTCTGACGAGCAGCGACTGCCCCGGGGGAGTCCTGAGCTGGCCACCAGATCGCTCGCGCCGGTAGCCATCGGCCAGCACCGAATTTTTTTCCACGCGAGCTTTTTTACCTATACAGTAGTATGCTGACTGAAGCCACGAAGCCCCCTAATTTGAGATGGTGGTGTGGGAAGGAATAAAGCAATCGTGGCACTCAAACAAAGGTTGTCTATTCTGGCAGGACTGGAAAACTGCCATGCAATGGGGAGGAAGAATTGTGCTTGAGACTTTCGTTGGGAATAGTGATGCAGAACTCTTCAACTGTGTCAGGAACCCCATGCAACAAAAAGTGTGCATCTGGGAGCAAAAGTGCACTGGTGGCACATCCAGGTCGGGGAGCAACTAGGACATGCTGTGCACATGTCCCAGGCTTGTCAGCAGCCCCAGCAGTGTCTGTTGAAATCGAGCATGCCAGGCTGCTGGCCAAGCATCTCTGGGATCCAGGACAGGTTAACGGAAAAGAGAGGCTAAGAGCAGTCCAGGGACCAGATCATCAGAAACTATACAATCAGCACAAAAATGTACACCAGTTCACCGTCTTCCTGTGCCCTGAGAAAGTGCTGCCAGCAGTTGTAACGATGCTCACAAGCAACAAGCTGCGAAATGAAACTCACCGGTGAACCCTTCTGGACGTACATGTGGTTCAGGATTACGTGCCACGGCCTGGGCAGCGCCTGTTGCGTGTCAATGGGCTGTGGAACATTCAACAGAGCAAGTTGCAGATGCGGAGGCATCTGAGGCGGTTCCTTGGAGTAGTCCTCACTGCAAGGCTCAAGGTTGTTGTAGCTGGGCAACCAATGGGCACAAACACCAGTCAGCAGGCATTGTAAGCATAAGTGCAGTGTGTAGGCAATGATACAATGATAATCAGCCAACACCTTCGCACCAGCGAAATTACATATATGCAGACAATAGCTTGTTGTTGTGGAAGATTTGTACAGTTCAGCACAGTGTAACAAGGTGCTCCACTAGGCTTAGACTAGTCCACGAACATACACAAACGACCACACTATCTTTGAAGAGTGACCTTGCCAAATGCCCCATTTTCCAAGTGATTCTAAAACCTGTTGACTGCTGCACCCCCGCTCGATCACCAATCGAGGCTGATGGAGCCACAACATTAAATACACAGCAATGCACAGCGCTTGTAAATTGAAGGCCTCTGAGTTCGCAGTACAGATACATGCTCCAGTTAGGGGTATCTTCAGCATGAATATGTGACTGTGTTCAGAGTTTATCCAGTTCCTGTAGTAAACTTTTGCTGAAATGGTACCCTCTTCATGGGTTAACAGTACTGAGCTGCGAATCCAAAACACCAAAGCCCACAATTTCACAAAAGGACTATAGACTTCTTGTATTGTATGCACATTGAGACTGGGCAACAAAACTACCCCACACCTTTCTGAATCACTTGGGCTGGGTTCCTTCCATACCACAGTGCTTCCTGTCCTTTGGACCGCAGCACTGTGTGACAAGGCATGCTTTGCCCAACAAGCCGACCAGTTCACTCCTATCAACAATTCCACAATGTCTGTGCGCCAATGCATTATCCTTATTTTGTTTTGCCACAGTCTGTTGCATACCCTGACAACACTGCACATTCACATCACTGATGGGGAATGCCCATCCCATAGACACCTAAATCACATTTGCATACATAGCTGTCATGTGCCCTCTCCAAGGCACGCTCAATGGCCAGCTAGAGAACCTGGCCCATCGTGCTTACACGATGTTGGTATGGAAATTCCTTCGGATCAGGATGTCCTCCTGGTGGATCAGCTCAACGGTTGGGAAATCGATGATGCCCAGCAACAGCTCCTCACCTGGAGGGTGGGGAAGGGGGAGGGTCGAACCCAGAGACACCGCCAATGTTCTCTGGCACAAACTCGTGCACCTCCAGAACGTTGTTCACATTTCCAATTTCATCGTACATGGCCGCCTGATTGGGGTCGTACTTCCACTCGCCGTCAACGATGAACTTGTACTGCAATAACATGATAGTCAATGCGTCAAACAGCAGCCTGTCACTGGTGCATGTATTGCCCTCTTGGTGCAGTTCTATCCATGGATATTGAACAATGCGCTGCCAGTTGCTTTGTGGATATGCAGGTCGGCGCTGTTCGCTTCCAGTGTGTGGTGAATTATATGGACAGCAACTTGTGGATATGCAGGTCGGTGCTGTTCGCTTCCGGCGTGTGGCAAATTATATGGAAAACAATTTGCGAACAGCACATTGCAGATCCCAACTCCTGCAGTGCGCCAATACAACAGAAACAGCAGTTTTGCCACGTTTTGGATAGATAAAGTGCAGAACAAACTGTGAAGTCTGTTCCTCCTGACTCTTCACCTCTCTGCATGCCGTCAGCGCCGATTGTCAATGAAATTTCAACAGGCCTTTTACCCCATCAGAGACAAACGAACACACAGGACAGAATTTCTGGATGAACACAGCATCTGGCTTGCCCAACAGGCACAGAGGCACTGCTTGGCACGCATTTTGACAGTCGCTTTGACACAATCTGACTTCAGCTTCAACATGAGTTCGATCGACAATTTCGATCAGTGGCATGTTTCATGCACACACCTGGTACACACCAGGCGGCAGCAGTTTGACAACAGTGAAGTTCTTGCCAGACTGTTGCAAGGTTTGTCTGTTGGTCCAGTTGTCGAAAGAGCCCTCCACCGCAACTTCACTACCACCATGACTCCCTGCACACACAATGGCAAACAACCTTACTAAGATACCACCAAACAGGAGCAGGCTAAACCTAATTTGAACATAACCAAGCAGGCGGTAAATCCTCACTTCAGCTGTGATGGTGCTCCAGTATGCATCCATCCCATCCTTAGAACACAATCAGTGGCATACTGAACAGGCTTCCAAAGATGCTGCTGCAAACCGAAGCTCAAGCATGCAGTGGCATGAGGCACACCCTGCCTATTCATCTTTGGTGATCAAGATAAAACTGCTCAACATAGCACACATATCTACTGTACTTGTCTGGTATTCCATTTCTGCTGTTTGGGCATACAGACTCCAGTCGATACCTTTGGATATTTGCCCATTCAAACCATGCAATATGTGTCAAAATCAGACCATATCTTTTCAGTCGTCCGAACAAATGCAAATGCGTAAAGTGGGAAACAAACACCGTTTGCATGTTTCCACATCCATCAACATCCGCAAGGTGTAAGGGCTTTTATTCCCCTTCACTTGTCGGTTGCAATCCCACTAATAGTGGTAAGTGTGCTTTCAACATATTGTATTAAATGCTGCAAAGCATGTTGTAATCCATGTAACTGCAAGCATGTGCTGGGCATCCATGGGCACCAGTAGTGTATGTGCTGCAGTGGCTCCATGATACTCCGTGCTGCTTGTGCCGTTTCATTCGCAGATTGGGGAGGGCACCGTGAACACAAATATGCAGCATTCTATAAGTGTTTAGAACTCCAGGACAGGAAACTCATCTTGGCAGGGAAAGGGCTAACGCATTCCACACGGCAGTCAAGTACAATGGTTCAGCAAGTTACCATGCTTATTGCCACCAGGCCGCCACCATTCATGCACACAATTTGTTGTCATCGGAACATTTCAGCCAGCCATGAGAGCCAGGTAGCACAAAGAACTTGGTTGCGCAATGGGCTTCACATTGTGCTCATGCTTGCAGTTAGAAACGGTAATCAGAGCAACCTGTGGCAAAATCCAGCCATCTTAACAGCGCGGCAGACGTCTTTCCTAGATTTCCTCCTGTTTTTCCTTTTCTTTGTTTCAGCTGGACGCTACTCCACCATTCAGGCATATCGAGGCTGTGAAAATCTTCAAAGATTTGCTAGCCTGAAGCGTAGGCATTGGGCCTTGCCAATCAGATCAAGCATAACAGCAGCAATCACGCACATCCGCCACCCCCTCCTGACACCCGAAGATTTCTTTCTTGAGTTCATGCCAAGATTTTCAAGCGATTTACCATCGCACGAATCTCAGGCTCTAAATCGCCTTGCACATTCTCAGGAAATGCTAGAAGGCCCACGTATCTTCAGACTGGAACGAAAGTGCCGGTGGGGTGGGGCGGGGTGGGGTGGCCGGGAAAAGGGGTTGCACCTGCGGTCTCAAATGTGATGCACCATTTTGAAACAGAACGTGGGACTCAAGAGATCGCCCACTCACACACTATCATCGTCGGCACCAGCTTGGGCTGTGCGGGGTACCCGGCCATGCCGTGGAACTCCGGCGCGCCCCCCGGCCTGGGCGGGCACAGGTCCTCGGTCTTGGGCACCATCGGCTCCATCAGGATCTGCGGGCTGTACGTCAGCGGCGAGCCCGGGCTGCAGGGCGAGTAGCTGGTGAACTGGTCCTCCGGGCCGCCGGGCGGCGGGAGGCGGTCGTCGCGCTTCTGCTGCCCGGGCGTGTTTCCCTGCCACAAAGGCGGTCACACAGATCAAAAAGCCACGGTGGCGGGGTCCAGCATGCACCTCTCCGGAAGCGCTCGCCCGGGCATGCCTCGCCCAACCCACAGCAATGCAATCACAGCGGCGGAGCCACTGAACGCATCTCACACAGCGGGGGAGGTGAACGACTGAATTGGCCCCAAAAAGAGCGCCCATGACCCCTTCCGCGGCGTCCGCAGGCGGCGGATTTGGATGTCAACTAGCCAGGCGCGCGAGCATCGCCCCGGCCGACACGCGCCCCACCCGTGCTGGGCTTGGGGCCGATCGGGGGGCCGGCGCCCGTTGGCTTCCGAGGCTCAGAGCGGCGCCGCCGGGAGGGAGGCGGGCGCGGGGCCCGGCGCGCATGCGGCGGCGGGGCGTACCATTGCGGCGGGCGGGGAGGAGGCGTGCGCCAGCGACGGGCGGGCTCGGCGATGCCCTCTTGGCAGTCCAACACGGCCTCAAAGGCCCGGGGCGGGGGCTTCTCAGGAATGTCATCCGTACGACCCTCCGGGGGCACGACATGGTCGCAGCGGGGGGATCCACGTCGAGCCCCGTCGATCTCCGATGGCCGCGCCTGCCGAACAGGCGAACGGGCACCTTTAGCAGGGCACTTTGGGGAACTCTGCAGCAATTTTGCAGAACCAGGGGGCTTGTGGGCCATTAGAGAGCGCACCAAGAATCCAAGAATCCAAGAATGCAAGACAGCCAGGGATGGCGTCAACCTGGAGACTAGCTGCTCTGGACTGGACAAGGTCCGAAAGTGGTGTGAAACGCGCAAAATAGGATGACCGCTGTGGAAACGCCTCTGTGCGTTGGGTTGTGGAATTTGAGACCAAGACTGACCTGGGGCGCATTCGCCATGGACGCATCGAGTGTGGTGCACACCATTTTTGATACTTGACAGACAGATTTGTTCGATGAAGCCACATAATGAGCACAATTTCACTGCGGGACTCACTTACGTAATAGGCTCACGACGGGTGCCGACCGTATGCGTGATACACACTGCATAGGATGGCCCGAGTAAGCCACCATTGCTGATGGAAAAAAAAAGAATCAAAAAGTGAGAACACTCCTGAAAGCGTTAGGGCTGCAATGCCCTGGGAGTGAGTTTCACTGGGGAAGGTGAGGGAGGCAGGAGCTGACTGGAGGAAGTCGCTCTGTGCACTCAAAAATTCATGTCACTGATCATATCCCCAGACTCACCAGGCCAGAGACCATTTTGGAAGGTCTTGCACCGTAAGCATGCAGGCTGTGTGGGAGCGCCGAGCTCACTTGAAGTGTCACTGGTGTTCTGGTCCTTGGGGACCATTGAGACCCCCCCAAACTGACGAGGGAGGGCACATGATCTGTTGGTTTGCACGAAAAAGGGAGTTCATGTGACCGCAAGACATTCAGACAAAATATGTCCTGAAATGCACTTGCGGCACATGGTTCATGCGAATGAAACGGACACCGCTGTCTGCCAATCACAGAAGTGTGTACGTACGTATATTGAATCCTCATGACATGCATGGTTACATCCTGACACCTCCACAGGAATGCACATGCATGCATGGAAGCTACAGTGCTGCAAAGAGCCTGATCGACGCGTTGTACTCATGGGTCAGGGAGTCATGTCAGCGGTCTGAGGGGGGCTGGCACCCAATCGACCAGTACAGCGTGTGAAAAATATTTTCCCCTCATTGCCATGAAGCCCTGTGTGGGTCATGGCCTCAGGACACCATCGGAAAGGGATATAGTTGGCTTGATGTGGCTTCGTAAGTCTGTCTGACATGTTGTCACTATGTCAGACTGAAGGAATACTGTACTGATGAAAAACTAGGAGAAAAAAGGGGTGGTTCTAAAGGGTAGAAAGAAAAGGAATTGGGAACGTTGGCCCATTCTTAGGGCGGCATGCCGGGCACGCATGCAGACAGTGGACTTCTGTGCTATTTTAGACAGGAGTGTCTTGGGACCTTGTCCACGCTAAAGCCTTGAACAAGAAAAACTCGAAAATGCTGCTTGAAAAGCCGTGGGGAAGTGTGGCAGTAATGTGACAAGGCTTCGTCAAACAGGCCTCCATGCCCTGAGAAGAATGGGCATTGTTAGAAACAGTTAGGCCCATTCTTTTCTATACATTTGCGCAGCCGCAATACTGCAGAGTAAGTCCCCACGTTATCCACTTTTGTGTAGTACTGTGTGACTTCTGTGTGGGCAGGAGGAAGAATAGAGTACATTAATGTACTCTTTTCTTAATATTGGGGCAAGTGTTGAGCGAGGGCGCTGGAAAGTGCTGTAAAGTATGGTGTCAATACATGCACTACTTCGTGACCATCATTTGACAAATGAATGTGACGTACATGGCCTGCATGGTGGCGGCAAGTGGATAATTTGGAGGATTTCTGTGATGGCAAGTGACGTTAATTGGTATGATAGGTGAGCTGAAACGGGGAAAGAGGAATTTACTATTTAGAGGACGGTATGTCACTGAACATTACATGATTTGATGGGTGTGGCCCCTTCGGACTAAACAACATCAGCATACCCCATGGACTGCAGTACAAATGGTTATGATTTGTGTCAGGGGCTGCGGAACTTTGTAGGAATTTTGTATGAACATGACATGGAGACATTGATCATTTGCCCCTTTTCTGTGATGGGCTGGATTGTGCGTTAAGAAAACAAGTAGAAATCAGGAAGTCAAGACTTCATTTGAAGTTCACGGATACGCTGAGAAAATGGACATTTCTTTGGTTTTATTCTTGATCACGAGGTACTGAAGTGCAGCAAAGCATGGGGAGGGTTCAGCCATTGAGCTGACGGGATTCTTGTACTTTGGCGTCCTGCTTTGTGCACACAATCTGAGTGTGCATTCAGCAATTTGTGTGTGCTTGCGCCGTATGTGAGATCGGAAGGGTGCTGCCCCTTTTGAAGGGGCCACATGTGGCCTTTTGGGATTTCAAGGGACCTTTCTGTCCTATGAAAGAACCGCGGGTGGCCGTGGGGTCGCCATTCTTTACCATTATACCATTCGTTCGTGTGTGGGGTTTGGTGGTGCTGTGCTGGTTGGCGTTGGGTGCCGTGGGGGGTGATCGGCCGAATCGTGGGGAAACTTGTTGGGTGGCAAGACATTCTGAGTGTCCGCCAGCGGCTGTGCTTGTATGGTTGCTTTGTAAGGGCCTCCGAGCCCAACTCTCCAGTCTGCACGCATCCCCCTGCGTCTAGTGGTTTCTTGCCGCTCGCTCTGGTGGAAAACAAAGCAGCAGCTGTGCAGCTGGCCACAACAGGCCGTGCGGTGGGCTGAAAAGCGCATCATCGCTAGGTCGCGTTGGAAAAACTGCAGCGCGACCTGTGATAATGCCGACGCACAGCTACATACGATTCCGTGCCGTAGAGGCGCATGATGCTGTGAATCACGACCGCATGGCATGTTAGAACGCACCAAAAGGAGCGCACAGCTGCGTAGAGCGGCGCGGCCCAGCGATCGCGCCACAATAGCGCTCAGCGGACATACAAGAATACCTGAAGGCGTGCGCGCCGATCGATCGTGGTAGTACACGATACATGTTGTGCTGGTTTCTTGAGCATCGAATCGCTGCCTACACTCGGCAAAGACATCTTCATGCTCCATTATCGTAACATGGGCGCCTCACGCGAACATATTCTTGAAATGGAGCAGCAGCTGTTTCACCAATGTTGTGTGTGCATGCAATTTTGTGGCGTGCAGTATTGTCCGTGAACGGAGGCACCCAGTGGCCAAGTGGCTGTGCTGGAGAGTCCAGGCAGTCTTTTGCATGGGTTGATGCAAAAGCTGTGCCCGAACATTGCTGAACAGCGTGCTGGGGCGAGCTTCCTGAGCCCAGCTGCCGTGACACGAATCGGCATCGCTTCACAGCAAAGTGACCGGCAGAATAATCATTCGGAAGCAGCACTAGCTGCATATTGACATGGCGTACAGAACACAGGTAGCCAGGCCAGCTCAGGAATGGGCACGTAGTCCATCCTGGAGACGTCCCAAGGGCACATGGCGATGAGCCGGAGTTTCCAAGTGGCCGTGTGTTGCGCTCGCTGCGCCACGGCACTGTCCCGGGTGATCCTTCCCTCAGCCCGACTGCGTTGGGGAGCAAGCCTTGGGCGGCGGTTCGCCCGCCTGGGCGGGCTCAACGCCATCGATCCCAGTTGGCGTTCCCAACCCAACCGACCCCTCCTCTCCCTGACGCTGGAGGCCCCTCGCAGCCTCTCTGCCACCCTCGGAAAGGCCCACATTCAAATCCCGAGAGTCCAAAGCCTCAAGCACATCCCCCTTCCGCGCTTCCACCGCCTCCCGTGACGCCACGCAGCCCGCCCGCGCGTCGTCAGCGCCCCGTGCTGCGCCCACATTTGTGGGAATGTCGCTGTCCGACTCGTCGTCGAGCGTCACCTCACTCTGGCAGCCAGCCGCGCCAATTCTCAGCGTTCCCCCACTCTCTCCGTCTGAATCCGACAGCAGCACCCCCTTCCGCCGTTTGGACGGCGGCGCCTCGCCCAAATCCACTTCCCCGTCGGACTCTTCAACCTCGCCTTCAGCCGACGCACGGACCTTTTCCCCGCTCCCAAACCGTCGCTTGAAAATCTTCATGCGACTTCCCGGAGGATGTTTCCGAGGCTTCGTCTTCTTCCTGCCCACATCCGCTTCCCCATCGGACTCTTCAATCTCGTCCTCGGCCAACGCGCGGGCCATTCCCAAGCTCACCAGCCGCCGCTTGAAAATCTTCACGCGACTGGCTGGAGGTTGTTTCCGAGCCACCGCCTCATCCCACCCGCTCTTGGAGTCGCTGCTTTCGCTCACCGCTCGGTTGAGTCCCGTCGCCGGCTTCAAGACGATGTCGGCATGCGGAGACTCCAGACGACCGCCGCTGGCGGTGCCAAGCCCCTCGCCCCGATCCCTTTCCGACGGCACTGCGCTGCGCGGCTTCTTCGTCAGGCGTCTTTTCTTCACGCGGTGCCCGGGATGTTGCCTAAGATTTTCTTTCACGCCCAAGGCAGCAGGCCCCCCTTCGCCACCTTCGGCGAGAGAGGTCCCATCGCCTGACGACCCTGGAAGGGCTTTGCTCACCGCAGAGTCGTCATCGCCCCCCTGGGACCCCAGGAAGGAGGGACTGCCGCCGGAGGTGCTCGGTCTGCAAGTCACACGGACGCCGCCTCTGTCGCAAACGTCCTCTGGCTCGGATGATGAAGAGGCGGCGCCCGATTGAGACGCCTCCGGGGACGATTCGTCCACCTGCGGGAAATATCCAGCGGAATGCAGTTCCTGCTGCGGCCTTTTTGATGAGGGGCGTGAGCTCCATGGCAGCTGGCGTGTTGCGGTGTGCGCTTTTTGTCATGCCACGTTGGGCGTGTCTCGAGGACACGAAATGGATGGCGCGTACAGAACGCCATTGGACGATGTTTGGAGGGAATGTTGAGAGCACCGCTTTTGGAGCGGAACATTTTAATCGTTTCTTCCGGTTTTGGTGTGATTCAGGTGGTTGAGGGTGGCCCGGTTCAACGAACTTAACATGCACACCTGGATTACAGCTCCAATGTAGAGACAAAACAATGGGTAGTACGAGTAGTCAGTGTAGTACGACTGGCAGCAACAATGACATGCGCCCACCTCTTTGCGAGCCCTTTTCGCCGGCATGATCAACAGGCCTCTTTTCTTGAGCATGCTCCGGACCTGGTTCACAGAGAAGCCGCCTGGTAGCTGCTCGCTGATCTTGGAAGTGACGCCCTGCTGCCCTTTCAGCTCCTCATACATCGCGCTGAGCTTGGACTCCTGGCCAACAAGGGCAGCAGCCGTCAACCCACAGTCCTTCTACCCTTGAAATAGGAGCAGGAAAACGGATTGGACAATACACAAAAAACAAAGCCGGTCAACACAGTAAGGACACTATAGATAACGCACCTGCAGTGGCGTCAGCATGCCCCGCTTCAGCCCAAGCTTCTTCTTGAGGTTGTACACCACCTTGCCTCTGGACAGCTCTCCGTCCAGGGCTGCCGTTATCCTGTCGTAGCAGTCTTTTCTTCCCGAGTTCTGCTCGAACAGTTCCTCCAGCCTCAGCATCTGGTATTCAGACAAGTTACCCTTGCGAGGCTTCCGAGACTTGTGGACTCTTCCCTTACCAGGCGCTGCACCACCAGAAAACAGCATTAACGTCAGGGAAAATCGGCGACCATTTTGTTTCTTCTGCACATCTGAAAAGCGCTGGAGGGATGGCCAACAGCCAATATTTGATGCGGGTGAGTTCGCATTTCCTGCCAGCTTTTTCAGCAGAGCAAAGTTCAAGTAACGAGATGCACACTTGTTCCTTGGTGTACAGCGCATGACATTATGCAGCATGGGAAGCACTGGGCTTGCATACTGCAGAAAATGCAGACATTGTTGATAGGCTGGCAAGATGAAATTTCTGCAGTGGAAAGATTGAAGAACAGTATTGGGAAAGTTGCGTGAGGGACGTTTTGAAGCCAACAGGACCACAGGCTCAATCAAAGATTGCTGTGCCTGTTGTGGTTTCTCAGTGCAACAAGTGTCGCCAGGTGTGCCAAAGAGTGAATAGGAAAGGTCTCTGCAGCAATATGTAATTGTGTATGTCGGCACAAAAACTCCAAGATTGCCAGCTCCCAATGTCGAAGTCCCCAATCTCCAATTCCCCTCTGCTTGGATGTTACAATTGACATACCCATAGCACGGAGCAAGAAATGCAAGAATAAGGAATAAATTAAGGCACAAACACAACAGCAGGTGCCATGCAGACACTACACACCACTTGCACCAACTGCAGCGGTGCAGTCCAATTCAGGCTCTGACTCGCTTGCATCTCGGAGTGCTTGATTGGCAAAGCCGCTCCTGGCATTGTTGTTTGCCACACTGTTCCTCGCCCTGTCAGTGCCAGGATTGCCCGTGCCAAAGTCGCTTCTTCTCATCCGCACTGCCTGGCACAGTGCAGATGATGGGCATTTGAACAAACATGACAGAAACCACATCCACAGAGTCATTCAAGGACAGCTACCTCTGACCAGCAGCAATCCACAAATCTCTTGCTGAATGAAGCTTGTTGCTATCTTCATGAAACAAAATGACAAACAAGGCTGACCTGAAAGCACCAAGTCAGCAAATCAGTGCGATGGGCGATTGCAGCATGGTGTTTGGTGCATATATCATGATCCAGCTTTGCCTCTACTCCACAGAGACATTCAATTTTTCAATTGGGAAATGTTGTGAGTTTATTGCTTAGTTCAGACAGATTTTTTCACCACAAATTTTACCAACAGGGTTTGATCTGTCAATGATTCCCATGAACTGCCCCTGGCGTGGCCTCACCTTCCAATGATACTCTTCTTTTATGTCATTGACGGCTGCAGTGCCTTTCCAGAAGAGGATTTCTAGAAACAGCATCGAGGATACGGCATTCTGTATCTATAAACCAGCCCACATGCCCTGTGTCAATCATTTGATAACACATCCACTTCGAAGCAGTAGCCTGGGCACATGCAAGGCGATGAAGGGGTTGAAATCAACTGCACTGTGTGTGCCACAGCTCTTCATGAGCTTTCCAAGCCAGTCGTGCTATCCGTCAACACAGCAGCAGGAAGAAGGCACCATGTCAGGTGCGCATGGAGGAATGATGTCATAATCAAATTCCACTGTGCTGTGTGAATGGCTGTCACACTTGATACCATAAAGAAAAATATTTTCACGTTTCCTGCAGGCAGCAAATTCCACGTGAAATACAACACAAACAGCACGGTAACAACGTGGGCGTTGTAAGAAGGATGGCAAACAAATCTTTCCGAAATTGGTATGAAGACAACAAGGCACGGGCCATTCTGTGGCATGTCCATTGCTCTATTGAGGAAAACCTGCAGGCCCGTGCTTGCCCAGAATTCACGTCAGTGATGGGCACCTTCATTTCCATGGCAGCATCGCCGATAACGTCAGTTGGTCGAAGGGCACCATAAATGATAGATGCAGTAATTGCAGACAAGTGTCAAAACAGCATCCCCACCTTTTTCTGCATCTCCAATTCACCACCATTGAATTCTGTTAACGATACTGCCTCCTGGCTTGGTTGATTCCGCGCACTGTGCTGACTTCCCTGGTCATCCACATGTATGGTTTGGCTGGGTCCTGCTCCGTCCGCCCCAGAATCAGTACCTGCCACAGACTCTGCTGCTGGTGCCATGCGCTGAAACATGTTTCCCACCACTTCAGTGCAGAGCTTCACCATCTCCTCAAACCTGTGTCGGCCCCTGATCTCTCGATCCAGGATGATTCGGTGGAAGACTTGCAACACACTGAGCTGTGGGCGATGAAAGACGATGCAAGGGTCACATGCTCGTCACCGCAAAAGCTCCCACTGCACAAGGTGTCCACATTCTTTTTCTTCCAGAACATGGAACTCATATGTGATGAAACATGGGCAACAAGAATGCAAGTAATTGGCCACTCCATTGACAACAACGAAGCCCCCACACAGTGCCATACAACAACTTGAGGCAGCAGTGCCTGCCTATGGTACTTCCACTTCCTTTGGTGTAATCTTGCGATTCCTTGACTGCATTCGGACAGCTGCTGCAAAGACTCCCTAGATGGCTCCCAGGCCACTAAGGCAAATTAACAAAGGCCATGAGCTAGCATTTCGCTGCACAAGAGTAGTGCCATGCACTCTTCTCTATAGTGCTCATGGCTTTGAAAGAACGTGAGATTCGCCTCTGCTGAAAGCAAGTGCATGAATCGTTGTGGAAATACAGGTCAGGAAAAGCACCTGATAAAGCATTGGCTCCAGTCCCAGCTGTTCAGGGTGTGCAAGTCTCTTCAAAAACGACACCAGGCAATGGTTCAGGAAGGGGCTGTTTGTGGAATAATCTGTTGACACAACAAGCCGAATCAGCAGCTTGGAACTGAACAATTGAATTCCAAATACTTCCATGCAATGCTGTGAGTGCACATTGCCAACTTCCAGCAAAGGGTGCACACAGCACAACAAGTGAGACAGTGGTGTTGGTAGCATGCTCACGAGATTGAGCAACTTAGAACGCTTGCAGATTGGTGCTGCGCGGCAAGGGGGCTATACGAGTTGTCACCAACAGACTGTTCCTGGATGGGAAAGAAGCACAAACGCCCATTTGCTTTGATATCTGTTTCATGCTTTTCCTGTTGCATTTGAAGGCCTTCTGCATCATCAGCAACAAAATAAAACAAAGTCATGCAGAATCTTGCTCAGGTGTGGCATCCTCTGTGAGCTTGTTTCCTTCATAAAAAGCACAAACAATACTTGGATCTGCTAATGGTGCTTCAAGCAATATTGGGGTCTCCACAGAACAAATCGACGGTAGCGAATGGCCACATATCATTTCAAATAAATTGCTTCAAGACAAAAAGTTGCCCCGACATGTGCCAGTCATCAAGGTAGGCTATGCAAATGATGAAAGAAACAGATAGGGCAGGAAACCTGGCATTTAGCAGATGTGCAAGCCAAAATTTCTGCTTTTGGTCTGGAATGGCAGGAGTGTAAAAACTTGGCGTGGATATCAAGATTTTGTTGAGGACTGCTTGCTGGAAGGGCAACTGTGGTAACTGTGGTAACATACATGCTCACAAGCCAAGCACATTAACTTGTTTGGCCAGTGCTCAAAGAGCTGATGCATAAATACTAGAACATTCAAAACGTAGATAAAGACAAACGCGCTGGGCAGGCCATTACTTGCGACCACATATGGGTATTTGTCTCATTCAGGAATGACAATCCAATTTGGAGACATGACCGGATATCTAAACCGTACGATTGGTACTCACTGCAATGCAGTTGGCAACAACAATGACTACAAACTGCATGCCAGGACTCCCACCATTCAGCAGCCCAATGTAAAAGCTCACAACATCCGGATGTGCCACCTCTTGGTGCAAGCGCCTTGAGAAGTCATGGTACACTTCTTTTGTTGAGGGGAGTTGCTCAGTGTTGTTTCCTTCACTCTCCTCATCCTTCAACAATCGCACCAGGAAAAGTTGGCAGCCGAACAAACCATGATGGGGAATCGGCATGTCTTCTCACATCAATTTCACGCCATTCTCACGTTTTGCTTGTCTGCTTGTTGTTGAATTCAATGAAGGCCCCATGTTCCTGTGCTTGCAATCACAGACCCATGAGGTGATTGCAACAAGCAGAACAGACACCAACAAGACATCACCTCCGATGATTCTTTCCCCAGCAACTCCTCAAGTGGCGTCCTTTCCTGGCCTTCACAGTGAGGTTCTTTTGGCAGCTGTTCCCCATCTTTAGACGGTTGCGTACCACCATTCTCTTCGCAGCCATCTGTGCCAGCACCTGCCAATCGCCCCTTGGTTTTAGACAAGAATATTTCCACCTTCACTATTGACTTGGATTCCTCCACTGACACTGTTTACATGGGATTTCACAAGCACATTCGAGCACCATTCATCGAATGCTGCCGTCTGTTTTGAGCGTGCCCTACACAGGGTGCCGAATTCCGACCAATGGGTGGACAATCGTTTCCAATTCTACTGTGTGGGCTCATCCAGTACCGCCTCCAATGTCCAACAGCAATGTTTCGCCATTTATGGCCAACCGAAAATGCACAGTATTACATATTGCATAATCGATACAATAGTGCGTAGTTACCAGACAACGACGATATCCACAAAATGCCCAAAACTCCAGGACGGACACATTTTGTCCTTTGTGGCGCAAACATATCCAAAACTGCCAGGGAGGAGCAACCCAGGCAATGGTGCACCAGATTGTAGACTCACAAGGCAACGTCTCACGTGATCGAAAAGGAATTGCAACACAACAAGGTATCACTCTGGTTGTCGGGTATCAAATTTTAGCAGAAAGCAACGTGCAAACTAAAGGCCCCCATCTAAGCTCAGCACACACGGAGCACGATAACACTTTGGCACGAAACAGCAGAACAACCCACTGATGAGTGCATGGGTGCAAATGCCAAAGAGCCTTTTTGGACATCGCCAGACAGGCCAAGTGCTGGGCAAATGCAACCAACCAGTACTAACAGCGATTAAATCAACAAAGAAGTAAGCATGCTGAGCAGCACAGATGGCATCAACCCCTGGGCAACCTAAGATGCGTTTCCATAAGATAGAATCTACAATATTTTAATATGATACTGTGGTGCTTTGCTGCAGAACCTTATAGTAGCAGATGCAACCTACCATAGCATCAGTAGTACTAGCGCCGTAGCGCGAATCTATTGCCCAGACGATGTGATGTAGAATTTCCCATATGCAACAGAAAGAGCACACAACAATGAGTGTTGCCATACACCTGCCTGTCCACAAGAAGCAGAAGATTACCTGACACTCGATCTGCAGAGTCCTTGCCGCAATCCTCCCCAAAACCCCCATTGTTGTTGGTTGGGTCACTTCCCATTTCTGTGCCATCTGTTGCAGTCTGTTTTCGCTTCGCTCTTGCCTTTTTAGCAACGTAGAACTTTCCACCCTCCTCAGAAGACAGCTTCTCATATGTTTCCAAGACGACGTGCAGGGCTTCCACCATGTCTGTGGCGTCCTGCCTCCCCTGGTACTTCTTAGAAAAGCCCCGGATGAGCCGCCCAAGAACTGGCAACAGCCCCGATTCCCTCATGTCATCGTGAAGGAGTCTGCAAAACAATAGGTAAGGTGTTTCTTGTTGTACCGGTGAACCGAAGTGTCTTGATTAACTGATGGACTAGTGTGGCAAATGTTCCTCAAGTGTTATACTGCTGTAGGCATTCCAGGCATTGTAGATGCACACAGTTCCTCAAATTTGCAACTACCAAAAATTGCAAATTTCAATCCTTTCCCAAAACCTGTCCACAGCGCTTGTGCCACACTATGATACATGTCCTTGTTGAATCATCTTTCTCATGTTTTGTTCACCGTGTTACCATTTGATTGCAGGTATTCTTTGTAGCCCAGTAGCCTATTGTCTGCTTGGGATACTCCATTCCATAAATTGCATTTTATGTCCCCATTTGATGGTATGCCCTCAACTGCTATACTGGTACAGGGATTCCTGTCATTGTGGGTGCATCCATCTCTTGAATTTGTAACTTCCAGGCACCGCAAAATTTTGCCCTTTCCCAAAGTGAAGCACATAATCCAGACTTCTTGTCAATAACAACAAGCCTCCTAACAAGTGCAAACATGGCAACAAATGCATGGGCAGTGCCGCCCGATGGAAGGTCATTTGACTCTAACAGTGCCCAATGCAGGCAAGGACAGTGACTTGTCACATTCCAGCAATTGCATCAATGCGGTTTCGGACAACCTCACCTTCGCTGCAGCCGGTTGGCTGCCTTCTTGTCGGCATCCGTTCCCTGCTTGTGGGCCAGGTGCAGTGCGAACAGCAGCTCTTTCAGGAGTCCCAGAGAGGCTCGCTGCAGCAGCACACATGCAGTAAAGCACATCGTCGTTATTCTGCCATCATCCAACACATGGAAGGGGAGCTCGTCCCACATTTTGCCATAATAATGAGATTTTTAAAGCCACAGCGACCGGTTGGCAGCTGGCCAGCTATTGCGAATTTGCTTGTTAATGGAATCCAAGACCACATGCTACAGACAGCTGCAACCTTCCCGCTCTTCAGAGCTCAAAACCTGGACAGGATGCTCCCTTCCTTGCCCCACACCCAGTCTGGCAATTATTTGCAGCAGCATGAAATGCAACTGCACTATCACATTGCCAGTTGCAAAGAACCTCTGCCACTTGCCTGTCGGGAACTCTTCTGGTACATTTCCTCAAGGACTGTGGATGAGGATGCTGCAGCTGGGTGAGCAAAATTTCAGGTCTATGGCATGTTTGCATACTGGGAACCTGCAAACTTGTGCACTCTGTTGACATGGGGTGTAGGATGTTCCTTCCACAAGCACTGTGAGGTCCTTGTGAACCGCGGGGAAAGTGAAGTTTTGGATCAGCTTAGCCAGCAAAACCAGCAAACATAAGTGGAGAACAAGATGCGTTTTCCACCTGAAGCTCCCAATCTTTGTCCTCTGATTTCCCTGGTATGTCCGTCTGGGACAACCACATAACTCGAACCATGTGGAATAGCTCCCATCCCACTGTGGCAGAAATGCATGAGAATGGGGATGTTGTGGATTGAGAAGTGGGATCCTTGTTGATGGAGGTGTGGGCACTGGATGAACGTTCCTGCAGCAGGCAAATAGTCCAGCAGCTCAACCTCATCGGCATAACTTTCTGCACAGCAGGGGTCTGCATCCAAGTCCAGGCAGTCTAAGCAGTAGTGCGGAACATGCAAAGCTAGCTTCTTTCTTTCTTGCGTAATTTACTTTATGTGCCAGCTGCAGACAGCGGACAACATGCATGATTAAGGCGAGCGAGGAAAGTGGCTGTGGGGCAGCTTTGTTGGAAAGGAAGCTGTATAGGTAAACAATGGATACTTGTGCTGTGCTTTTACATAATGTATATTGTGGGTTGGGTTTGTGAGACCCCTTGGCACAAAATACCACTGCTTTTACTTCACGTCCAATATTTAAACTCATACTCTGATTCAAAACCCTTCTCTCGCTGTGAAACATGTTGTGGGCGTCTCAAAGCGTAGCAGGGTCAGCATGCAACCAGTTCTTACCAATTTCAAGCAGACGTACTGGATGAAAAAACGGGCCACTTTGAGGTAGTGCAGGAAGTCGTCCCTCTGAAGGACAGAAATTCCAAGGCCAGGCGCCAGCGCCTTCTGAACCACTGGCATCAGGAGGCCATAAGCCTCAAGCAGGAAGGCATCGGCAGACTGCCTGAGGCAGGCAAGGATGCGATTTGACGTGGTGGCTTTCTCTGGTTCTCGGAAGACCTGCATGCATTTTCATGCACAGCAGTTTTCACCTGGTGTAGGGGGGTTATGCAAGTTCTTTCTTGCACTGCCCCTTGCAGTGAACTTTTTGACAATCTGAACATGGCATGTCTCATCTCCTCTGATGCATCGGTGGTCATAAAGAATGGGACAAGGCCATAGAAGATGGCTCTGCTACCCTACCTTGTGCTGTGGTGCAGCCATTTGAATCTCAACGGGTTGGCATGCCTTGGTGATTATGTCATGGGTGTGGTCATTGTGCCTCTGCACAAAATGACCACCATATCGTAGTCTCCTGGATGCCACTGGCTGCCGCCGCTTCCTGTCAACAGATCGCTGCCGCGCCTGTGGGATGTGACAAATGTAGTCAGTGCTAATAAATATGGTCGAACGTAAGCAGCACCACAGGACCTGATAGTGTGCATCCAATGTGTCTCATTTGGCTGCATCTGGACAACAGTGAAATGCTACAGCTCAATCTACAGCAAAGTTTGCATTGGAATAGACAGAAGACAGATCCTCCTGTAAATGATTTTTGATGCCCGTTCCACACTGTGAAGATAATGTGAACAAGTCTGACTGCACCAGTGGAGACAGTTACTGTGTTGGGGAAAAGCACTTGTGGATGAGGTTATGTCAGTGTTGCTATCTATCCCAAATGACATGGAATGAACTCCAGGGCGGTGTTCTGATGATGTGCATCACGTCGCAAAAGCACATCAGACTGGCGTTTTGCATGCACAGTTGATGAAATGGCTCAAGGAATCAGATGGGTTTGCACCAGATGGACACAGGTTTGAGCATTGAACTCTTTTGCAGAGTATTCAAAATTCAGAAATACTTATTCAATAACATCGCCACGGGCCACTCTTCTAGTTCGAAGTTGTCAGGACTCCAACAAATCATACCATGGAGGCATGGACCGCTTGCTTCGGAGGTTGGGGAATGTGGCTAACGCTCTTGGTCCATTTGGCTGCAAGCATCTTCTCAGGGTCGACGTTGTTGTAGAGGTGATAGAAAATGGACAGCAGCAGTGGCGCCTCATCGCGAATGTGTGGCTGTCCAGCATGTTGAGAAACAGCCAGCAACAGCTCCACCACATTGGCCTCAAACAGATGGTCGATCAGTTTTTCCTACACATCGGGCAATCCATATGGCGTTTGCACTTGTCTTGAAAGGGCAGGATGATGCCCAGCCATCCACAAAGAGATGCAGGGCATTAGGTGCCACCACCATCATTGCCTCTTGGCCAGGCCAAATGTCATCCTTCACATCATGGCAAGCAAGGAATGGGGATATAAGACCGGGTATGGCCGTACTTTAGAAATGCATTCCAAAACTGCAGTGTGCACACAAATAGACACATCAAAAGGGACACACATCGTTGGGGAGCCGTATTGCAGTGCCTCACCTGTGTCCAGATGGACGTTTGTGTTCTGTTGAAACCAGATCCCTCTGGCATGATGAGCAAGTTTCGAACCAGCAAAAGGAAGAGCTGCAGCCTGAGGATGCTTTCCCTGCCCATGCACACTGAATCGGGTAGGTGGCTGGCAAGGAAGCCTGCCATCTGTTGCAGCACGTGGCCCTCAACGACAGCGGCTCGGGCCTTTTCTATGTAGTCTGCCTGTCAAGCAACACCATGACTGTGAACAGTGAATCGGGCAGCTGCACATGTGGCTGAAACTTAACTCGGTGAGCCGACTGTGTAGGAAGTGCCAGGGGCCCAACAAGATTCCAAGGACAGAATTAGTGCAAGGAGAAGATGCTAAAAGGCTTTGATGGAAAGTTCTATCAGGATGTCCTGTATTGCACTGTCAAGAGCTGGCTGAGGTCAATGCACCTACAAGATGACTTGAAGGGTAATGTTTATATCCAACATATCCAACAACAGTACACCAAGAATAAATTTCAATGCATTGGGCAAGTCTTACTTTCAACAAGTATATTCTAACACTATTACCAACAACACCAAAAAGCACAATATTAAATGCTATGGTTGCTAGTCTGTAACCAGCACTGTTATAAAACACACTTGCACTAATCTGATACCCCACCAAACCGGTTCCTATAGGACGCTTACAATGATATGCACATGCTTTGTTGTTGTTTGCTTTTGAGTTCTAAAAGATAGAGAAGATATCCAAAAGTGTAGTGCTGATTCTAGGAAACGTGTTGTGGGGCAGCATAGACAAGATGAAAAGGTCACTAAATACCCCTCTTTTGCAGACTTGTTGGAGAATTTAGCAGAATTTAGCAGAATCTAATCAGGCAAAGTGTCTTTACAGGCTCTTGCAGAGGTCTACCTGCAGGCTTGTGTTGAATGTCCCAGCCTCCACAGGCATCGTGAGGAATGTGAGCACCTTCACTGGCAGAAGCATCAGCGCATTCTCAAAATACAGTCTGCACATTGTGACAGAGAGGTTCTCTGATGCTGTCCATCGGGAGGTCTGCAAATGCTCTGCCAATGCTGCAGAAGCAGCCATTCCTAGCAACATATCCCAAGGGAGTACTGCGTGCTGTGCTTTGTAGCTTTGCGCAGTGGCCGTAACATGGGAATATGCACACAACTGTTCGATCAGAAGCCCAATATTGCCCTTTTGACAGTAACTTAAGAATGCGGTAGGATGGACACCCCCTTCACAGCACGAAGTATTGCCATGTTCTCTTGCTTGGCTTTTCACAAGAAAAGATGAGGCAGGCGATTTCTGAGCGCAAGACTATACAGAAGGCACAGACTTGCAAGTTGGCAAGTGACACAGGACTACCACACAAATCAGAGCGACGGGAAGAGCAAGGAATTTGGTAGCAAACTAAAGACACACGGACTTGGAGACGCCAAATTGGACCCTATTTACCGAATACGCACATGCATTGTAGACGATGTCCGAATCGTTTGGGTACGTCGTGATCAGAGGGACCAGATCGTTCCTAGGCAAGTCCATCTGTCCAAGGAAGAAGAACACATCACGACTGTCGGGGTCGTCACGCCGGAGGAAGCGCTGCAAGTCTTTTAGGCAGTCTGCACAGCACCAGTGGCGCATTGAATGATTGTACCCATTCCAGCAGCATCGAAAACAACATACTGGTCATGAAACGTGAATCGTAAGACAACGGAAGCAGCATACAGCACAAGACGAAGATCATAAAATGTGCCCTCGGACGGTGCAGACGTCGCGAATCGCAGATTGCGATGGAGCCACGCGGATGCCCGAATGGCTGGGCCATCGCAGGCTGTTTTGCCAGCGCACGCCACAGGATGGGGAATTCCTTTTGAGCAAGACGCGCGAAATAATGCCCCTCCGGACAGCACACGGAGGCGTAGAGGTCTACGAGCGCGGCCGAAGCCCAACGCAACACAACTGGGCCAATCTTCCCGACCTCCATGCGCCCAACCCCAAACCCCGCCGCAGCCCCATCGAATCATCCCACGGCCGTGATCCGCGCGGCCACGGGGCGCACACAACTTCTCCGAGGGCGCCAGGAGCACGGTCTTCCACAGGCAGCATTATACAAACCAATTTGGCCGCGAGCGCTCCCCGAAGACTGAGGTGCAGTGCACAACCCACCTACGCAGTCCGGCCCCTTTTTGTAGATGATGAGGTCGTCCGGTAGCTCCTGGTGGGTGCCGAGCCCCGTGCACAGGGACAGCACCAGGTCCGCGTGATCGAACGCCATGGCGGAGCGCGGGCCGACGGGCGCAGAGCGGAGGCCACCGCCGGGCAAACGCGGCTGCGGAACGCCAGGTGAGGTGTTTCTGGCAGCGTGGGTCTCCCGCCAAAGAACAGAATCGCAAGGAAAAGGCAGTACATTGCTGTACTGGGTGCCTGCGCAGGTAGGCTTCCAGGTGTCACGCACTCACGGTGTTACGCCGTCGGGCGTTGCGCCCGTACCCAATGCCTTTCGAGTGTAACGGCAGCGTGTTGGGCCCGGCTTTGTTCCCCTCCCAGCTGCCCCCACCCCCACCCCCTCTCCTCGGCGTCGCTCCCCCAGCGCCATGATCGACGACAGGGACCTGGGGCGGTTCGCCAACCTGCTGGGGGTGACGGTCATGGTGCTGGTCATTTTCTACCACCTCGTCGCGGCGGACACCAGCCAGGAGGGGTCCCGATCCCGCTAGGGTGCCCAGCCCGGCGATCTGCGGTCCCACGACCCGTCGCCGGGGCCTCCGCCCGGGGCCAGCGAAGCCGAAGGGCTGGCAGGCAGTGTGAAAGGAGGCCAAGTGGCAACTGGGTGATGATGAGGTGCGCTCGGAGCCCCGCGAGACGGATCTGGGTATATCTGGTGTGTCTGGTATACATCTCTCTGCAGTTGCTGGGATGGTTGGAGAAAGGGGGGGGGGACGAGTCCCAGAGACGAGTGCAAGGGATTCGGCAGGTGTGCCGCTGTCGGAGGGTGTGGACTGGTGGTCGATAGGGGGGTGACGAGCGGCTGAGGAGACCTGGGGAGGAGTTAGCAGCAGGTGGCGTGGCTGGGGAAGAAACACACGTAAGGAGAGCGTTAGGGGCTTCAAGGGGCTCCTGGCCATGCTCGTGGAACACTTGACACATCCAAAGAGGGACAGGGTGTGTGTGTCTCCGGGGGTTGATAGTGAAGCTTCTCCATTCATGGAAACGAAGGGGATACCACACAATAGGACCCCCCCCCTTTCCTGGGTGAAAATTCCTTGATCTTGTGTGAGAGAAGCTGAGGGGTCATGAATCTGCTGAATTCATGCAGCTCTGAACACTCAAGCCATGACGGGCAGCAGTGCGGTTTGGGCTCAAAAGTGGTGGCAAGGGATGGATGTGGTGCATACTTGGCTCCCACCTTTGGCACCCCATGTTGGACAGCAACTGGAAGGATGGGCATGTATTCGACTCCCTCACGTGCATTGTGATCCTTGACAAGTTGTGCAGCCAAGGAGCAAAATTCCTTGTGTCTGGTGGGCACACTTCACTGGGCTGGATGAACCTTAGACTTGTCACAGCTTCATGCAGGTGCCTGCCAAAGCCCAACGCCCAGTCAGCGCTCCCATCGTGCCAACCACTGCTGTATTACAGCACCCACTGAACAATTCCTTGTTCTTGCAGAATGTTCTCCAAGTGTTGTTGCTCCACAGCCACAGACCCAAAAGATCCCAGGGTGGAAGTCGCCAGCGATTAACTTTTCTTTTCAGAACAAAACAATGGGCTTCCAACTCGACAGGGGGCGTCGATTCTGCGTAAATTCGCAGTATGTGTTTGCTACCCAAATACTCGTAGCTCAGTTGCTCAGTTGCTCATAACTCCTCATCCTGCCCACCCTTGAAGGCCTTTTGTCCGATCTCCTTCGGAGATGAAGTGGTGTAGATCCAATTGTTTTCCCATGTTCTGCTCACCATTTTGGCTTGGCTTCTTGGCAGAGATTGGGAAGACCCTCTTAGAGACTGTGTCCAGATACTGGGAAACTCGGAGAGTTGAATGGTGGCAACGCGTAGGCATACATGATGCTGTTCAACCCAAATGCTTTCGCCTCTCATGCAGGCGGCCCGTCTCCTCAATCCCCATAGCCGTATCTCAGATTTCCCCTCTTGTCACTTTTCTTAAGAAACCTCTTGAAAAGTTGCCGGTGGCTCACAGCTGTATTACTTAAAATGACTTGCGACGAGACAAAACTCATGCTGAAAACAGTTAGTGGCTCCCAAGATGAGGGACAGCCCTTTGTATTGATCAACTCTCTTTCTTCGCGCCTTTCGAATCGTCAGTGCGGCGTTCCCCATTCGTAACCACCACAGGCAACGCTGGGCAGCAAAACACATTGTCAACCAAGTGGCAACGGTTCGTGACACATAAGACGTGCCTAACAACTCGTGGTAACATGCTCTGGAGGAAATTTGCCACGATTCTAGTACGTACCATTATGTCCCAGTCAATACTTACTGTGACGCGTGACACAGGCAAACCCCAACCCAACACATTCGGAGCTGACTCAGGCTGAGTCCGCACATCGATGTCCAAAACACCAGGACTCCAAGGGCGCTGGCCTCCAGCGTCGGCCCCAGCCACAGGGCAAGGATGGAGGCGCTGACCCTCGCGGGCGGCGGAGCCCGCTCGCCTTGGAGCTCGACAAGGGCGCGGCCGATCCATCGCAGCTCTTCGCGTTCATCCGTTCTTGCGAGAGCGGACAGCCACGCGGATGCCGGGGCGGATCCGGCGGAGGCCTGGGATGCGCGGAACGGCATTTCCAGGAGGGCGGCACTGAGCTCGTTCGTTTTGGGGGGCGCCTGCCTGCCATGTGGCGTAGGTACGTTGTTTGCGGCGTTTAGATGGCCCACGAACGCTGAAAATGTGGCCATCTGGGGGGCCAGCTGCGGGTACAGCTGGCTTTGCGGTCGTGTCGTTCTCGGGCATGGCTCGCGGAACGGTGGGCTTGCAGAGTGGCGGCAAACAGAGAAATTCGTTGAAGATTCAGCTCCTCGCACCGCCCTATCCCCCAAGCTACTGCTGTTCGTGGTAGGTGCGTGGCGAGAGTGAGGTCAAGATCCCTGCTCCGCTTAGTGTCATCGAGGAGGAGCTAATCTATGGCAGCATCTGTTTCTTTGGGCCGAGGTGCTCACATCACCGCTGCCTAGAATTCCGAACAATCAATGGTGGCAATAGACAGCGTTGGGGGACAATGTTGCGTGTGTAGTTGTATCAAAAACACACTGACGTGCGTTCAGGCCCAGCCGCAGTGACGGCGATATCGGGGGCTATAATGTCAGAGGTCATATGAGATATGCCGTCCCCTGCATAGAATGTCAGTTCAAAGAAGGCGATGCCATTCAGTTGGCACGGGGGTGCGATCGGTATACATGAGAATGTCTAGCCCAGAAAGCGATTTTAGACAGGGCATTGGCAAGATCATGTTGACCGCATTCCATCATCGCTGTCTGCGTCAGTGATTCACAAATTGATGCTGCCGCACTGCCTTCTCACCTCTCTTTTTGCACTCCGTTTCCGGTATATTCTAGAGTGCTGAATCTATCTGCAGAGACACCTGCAGCACCACTTTCTGTGGCTGGAATGTTTGGACTCTTCCACACCAATGATAATCTTTGACTTGCTGTGTTGTTCTTGCATCAGGCCTTGCATCGCAACAGGAATCCATATATGATTTCGAAGCCACATTCCAGGGGAAGTCTGTTGCTCTGTCTAAGTACCGTGGGCAGGTCCTCGTTGTTGTCAACGTGGCCAGCGAATGACCCCTCCAGAATGTGAACTACCCTGGCCTGAGGGCCCTGTACGAGAAGTACGGTGGCCAGGGGTTCAATCTCATTGCTTTCCCATGCAACCAATTTGGCGGTCAGGCACCAGGAACATCAGAAGAGGAGAGAGAATATGCAATCCGCAAGTTTGGCTTCGAATTCGACGTCTTTGTGAGTGGTTGTGGCTCACAAACTTTGTGACAGAATCTTTTTATTGCTGCCATTCACTTGTTTTTGGCATCAGCTGGGTTCTTGAGGCCCAAGAATGAACACACAACACAAAGTGCGATCAGAAAAGCTCTCCACGAATGCCTCCCAACGGTTCGCTACCCATCGCTTGTAGGCAGGGTTCCAGGTTGCAAGAAATGCAGCTGTCCCAATAGGATGTTGGTGCAGATTGCGAATTCGCATTGTGTGGATAACTTTTAGAACAGGGGGGAGAACGATGCTCCTTGGCGATGAATCATTTAAGGTTGGCACTCCAGCAGATGCTATTGGCAGCTCCCACTTCCAAGAGGAACATGGAGTCATTTGTCAGCTTGAGTTCTTTCAGTTTCAGCAGGCAGCCGCTTTATCAGAAAAGGCCCATTTATCAGAAAAGGACCGGTTAGTCCCTTGCAGCCAGTGGGAAGTGTTCAACACCATTCACAGCGATAACTGGTTGTTGCTGAAGTGTACTTGTTTTTGTACCCATTCTGAAGCAAAACGCTCGTTTTCAATTTGCTAATGTGGTTCAGTTTTTCTGATATGCAGGACAAGATAGAAGTGAATGGTGACAGCCCCCACCCGCTTTACAGGTACATGAAGGCTGTGCAGCCCACATCTCTTCCAGGTGGCCCCTCCTCCTTCGGGAAGAAGGGAGAAATTGAGTGGAACTACACCAAGTTCCTGATCAACAGACATGGGCAACCCATCAGGCGGTACCGTTCGGTGTTTGATCCTCTCAATTTTGAAGGAGATGTAAGTGCAACCAGTCTGTCAGCTTTCGTCCAAAACCTTGAGATTGTCGATGAGTCGATTAGTATTGTGCTCACATCAAGTGTAACCTGAGGAATTCAATGTGTAAAAACATTCTTGTTAATGTTTGGGTTTCCACAATGGTTAATACCAGTGTTGGACATTCATATATCCCTCATCGAATAGATCCTGTGGAATGTTCTCTGCATAGTTCAAACTATTTGTGGAAGCTGTTTTGCAGAAACATCGGCTTGCGATCTAATTTCTTCGACTAGAAGCGTATACTCTGTGGTCTGTTTCCCTGATGCGGGCGAAGAAGATGTTCCGTTACATAATCTCAGATGTTGTGTTGGTCCAATCCAGGATTGGAGAGCCATGCTGTGTACACCCACTGCAGTCCTCTTGCGGCACCAGCTGAAGATCACTGCCTTATACATTGCACAAGTGTTATTAACCCAGTAGTGTCTTTGGGGGTTGCACCAGGTCAGAGCAGTGCCATAAACGCAAATCCAGCTGCCACCATGCGAAACTTCTGATTTGGTGGAAGTTTGTATCCAGCGTTCTGCTTGACGGGCTGTTTTCGTTGGCATTGTTGCAGGTTCAGCTCGCCCTTGCGGACAATGGGTTCCTAACTCCAGAGGAGTGCCTGCTGAAGCCTGAGCTTTCCCAGTGCTCCATCCAGCAATACCTCTAGATCAGTTGCCCTTGCGCTGCCACCTCTTTTTGTTCATCTTAGGCGGGTGCATGTCTGACTTTTGACGTCCCCAGTCGTGGAAGACTGCTTATGACGACCGTTCCGTTCACCTTCAGCCGAAGGCGTGGGGCGGTCCGACGGCTTTCGACACGGGCGCAGGACCCTCACCTGTGGCTCGGGAAGGAAGTGCAGGAAGATTTGACTGGGCTCCAGTCTCAGGCAGCGCCAATGGAAGAAATTGTGACGAGTGCCCCGATCTCAAGACACACCGGATTTAACGATGGGATCTCTGTTTGTCAGCCTACAGCAGCTCATCTCTGAGTGATGTCGAGCAGCGGGAGTCTCCCCGCCATGTTGCTTACGCTCACTGTTCAGGGGCTCAATGCCATCGGTTGCCTCGTCTACGAAATCGGAGATCGTGTCCTATTCGTTAGTTCAGCCCCCCTCGCCTTCTTGCGGAGCGCAGCTGGTCTTCCAGTTGCACATGCCGTGCATTGCGTCACCGGCCTGCTGCAATCCTACGCCAATGTCCCCCCGTACAGCCCATTCCCAAATAGAATACAACCGTTCCAGTCGTTCCTGGGCAGCCATTGCTGCAACCACTTCTTTGCTAACATATCTTTGAACAGCCGTTTTGCACTCTTCGGCATGCTCTGGCACTGAACATGCGTGGAAAGCGCGATCCCGCTGCCGTCCTGACTCGGCGGCCGGGGCGAATATTCTTCATCCCTTGTCATGTTCTTCGCCCGTCACAGGCACGCCGTTCAGTGCCAGCAAGTGGGGGAGGAGGTACGCTGCATATGGACGAAATAGTGCCAGGCCGACGGCTGCATTGTGCTCGACGTCAAGGCTCTCTAGACGTGTCACGGGCTGCAGCGCGTCCAAATGGCTCAACAAGTTGATGTTGTTGTGCTGCCGGGCAGAAGCACACGGATGGTGAGCCGCCGATGCCGACTTCTGGCGTTGGTGGCCAAGGGGACATGTGCAACAATCATCGATTTGCTGAAGAGAATGGCAATCATCACGAAGCAATATATGTGGTGCTATACGGCGACTTCAATTCTGTGTTTGGCAATGGTTATGGTGCCGCCGAGATGCCAATCTGTATTGACATCCCACTTGAGACTCGATCAGCAGTTCATGCTTTGACTGGACGCCGCATGACACTGCATGCTGTGTCATGAGGCGTCCCAGCTGAATTCCGATGTTGCAAACCCATGGCAACCCATGACAGAATCTTGCACAGGTGTTTTTCGTTTGAGCGCTTTGAGTGCAAAGGGCACCATGTTCATCATCGGAAGCTGAAAGAACATCTGAAAAATTTGGAGGCCAGCAAACCGAGGCATCCATTTGATGTCTCCACCATTCTAAAACTGTCACTTTAACATAAAGCGTCCTCAAGTATGCAGAAGCTGGCCCTGCTAGGATTACGGGACAGCAATCTTGCCATAACAGCGCCAAGTTGCCAGTTGGTATGCCGCCCAATCAACATCCGGTGACCCATGATGGTCAGTTCCCTCAGTATGGAGGTTTCCAATGCCAGGGTATGTCGATGGCCATCCAATAGTAAGAAAGCAGGCCAGATGACAAGGTCATGACACGGTCTGCTCAAAGTCCAACCGCGTCGTTTCGGCAATGTGGTCCCAAAATCGCACGGTCAATACACACATTACTGTGCATGTTGACACAGTTTCAACCGTGTACCCTCGGGGACTGTGAAGTACACGGTTAGTACACGGCAATGTGTGTAATAACCATGTGGTTTTGGGACCACATTGCCCAAACGACGCGGTTGGACTTTGAGCCGACCGTGTCGTGACCTTGTTATCTAGCCTGTTTTTCATGGTGATCGACAATCCTATGGGAGGAGAGGAGCATTGTAGGTAAAGGTTGCCGCCGGCGGTTGCATGGCGCCGTGCATATCCTCGTTACTAGGCTTGGTTTTTACGTTTGCGTTTTTGTTTTTGCATTGACGTTTTTATGCGTAAAAACGTAAATTTACAAAAGGGTATCTTGGGGCTGTATTTACATATTTTTACTTCTCGCCGAGGCACCCAGTTCACATGATGAAGTCGGAAACAATGATAAGTCCTCCGCCTCGAGCAACCGCAACAGAACGACCACCTCGCGCCCGGCAAGGGCGAAGACTTGGTCAGAAAAAGATCGTTCTCTGCTCATTCTAGCGCATCTATCTTCCACTCCTCTAACTCCTTGAGCCTGCATATACTGTCCGTCCGCACGTACATCGCGTCAAAATTTACGTATTTTACATGTATTTATGCGTATAAAAGTAAATACTACTTTTGTGCGTAAATACGCGTAATACTCAACATTTGCACCGTAAAGGCCGATACTGGTCGTTACTATGAAGACTATACATCACACTAATGCAATGGAAATATTATGACTCTCTCATGCTGAGCAGACGTCCAGCAGCGCGCCCACAAAGTTGAACCCCATCGCCTAAATGGGCACAATTTCGGGGTCGTTCCCTTAGCTAAGGGAATATAGGAAGTCCTCAAACTTGAGCCTCGACTCCAATAGGACTCCTTAGCTCGATTCATTAGTTCAATTTCTCCCGCATTTTATTGCTCTTGTTATGGCGGTAGTGTCACGCCAAGTCACAAGAAATTCTTACATTCTGAATGCACTTCTTTCAGAGAAAACAATATTCGTGCACATACGGTCCATTGCTTGGGGCCTTATATCCACTTTGCGCTTCTGCTTTCTGTCGGGCGGCAAAGGTTCGCCTCTCATCAATGACCGGGGAGGGGGGCACGCCCTGCGTTTTGTGCTCTGATGGACAGTTTCGAATTAAACAAGACGCACCATATACAAATCTCACAGTAGTCCATACGTGCAGAAGGTAATTCCTTCCATTGTCACCATCACATGCGATGGTCACCATCGCTCGTGATGGTAACAAGCCCTGTGCAGCGGTTATCAGGGATGGCAATAAACAAACCATCGCCTGTTCCAGTCGCCCTCTAGTTTTGGTCAAATTGCACGCCCAGGGGAGTTGCATCTCCATATTTGGCGCCGGTGGGTGCTGATTTTGGGCGGAGGCGGGACGATGTGCGGCGTCTATCCTTTCCCTGTACAGAGGCGGGGCGATCGATCACACGGTGAATTGCAATTGGTGCCTGCGGTTGGCCGACATCACCACCGCAGGACCTGGGATAAGCCCCAATGGCAGGCACCTGGGGCTTGCGGCCATCAGCTGGCGTGCACCTCCCCAGCACATGGTCGAGGTGCGTGCAAACTTCCAGGGTTGTCGTTCACGTTTACAGCAACATTTTTACATTTGCGTTTTTTGCACAAACACAGAAATGGCGATATTTGCGTCTACAATTACATATTTCTACGGTGCGTTGAGACCTCCAGGTGCATGCTGAAGTCGCAAATAACGATCAGTCCTCCACCCCATTGAGCATTCCGACACTGTCCACCTGGGTCAGGTGACCTGGCCCTTGGCAAAAGTAACAATGTAGTCAAACAAAACGCCGTTTTCTGTCCATTCCAGCGCATCTTGGCGCCGCTCCCCAGACTTCTGGAGTCTGTATGTACTGTCTTTAAGTATACAGAGCATGTATTCGGGCTTGGCTTTTACGTTTGCGCTTGCTTTTCTTTTTACGTTTTATGATTTTACACGTAAAAACGCAAACGCAGAGAATGGTCTACTTTTACAGCTGTACTTACCCATTTTTGCGGCTCATTAGAACCCACGGGTTACATGATCAAGCCGCGCACAATTGATCAGTCCTCCGCCTCCACGAGCACCTGCAACACAGCATCCACGTCGCCTTCCGCAAGGGCAACGACAGCGTGGAACACAGTTCGTTTTCTGCCCATTCCAGCGCGTCTGGCTGCCACTCCCCGGACTCCTTAGGGAAGACACTATTTTGAATTTGATAGTCTTAGCGTCAATGTGACGTTAAGCTCACATGCCCCCTCCCCTCCTGGCGTCAATCCTTATTTCGATGCCAGTATGACTCAACCACATTACTTAACAATGGCATAAATCTCGAACTAGCTTGAAAAAAAAACAACAGAAATTGTGGCGATTTCATTGATTTTGAAAATGTGATGCCAAAAGCCATAGTAGGCGATGGGAGCAGCCCCAAAGCCCAAAAATCGATTCATTCTATGGTTTCCCTCGAATATGGACAATTTTGAGGGAAGATTTGCAGCAAGTCATGAGCTATCTGCCACTGATGAATGGCGTTTTGATTTTAGTGCAATTACATGAATCTCTTCGCGTCAATGGCTGGAACTCTCCCCCCCTTAACGTCAATTTGACGCTAAGCACACCAAATTCAAATTAATGTCTTCCCTTATTTCTGTATGTACTGTATTTATGTGCACCGGGTGCACTTGTACTTGGATAGTATTTACATAGTTTTACGCCTGGTTACCCGCAAAAACGTAAAAATTCTTTGTACGAGTAAAAACGCAAATAACATCAGTTTTACAGCGTAAATTACAAGCCTGCTATCTAAAAGAACGATTTGTGCACCGTTCCATGCCCTAATAGGCAAATCAACGGAACGGACGCCGACTATTGTCTCCCACAAAGGCTGACAGCGTATGAAACACCCAATGTTTCAGGTGCACCTTGTATTGCGGGATCATGCAACACAATGTAGGACGTCATCCATGGTGACACCAAAAGGCGTGTACTGGAGCAAAGGGAATGGCCATTCCACACAATGCCGTGTTTTGGCAAGATTGAATGTCGAAAATCATGCACTGTTGGGGCCAACCGCGCTAAAAGTGGATCATATCGTGTTCACTGAGCCGTGTATATTTGTTGACATCTTTATTCAGCAGGGCTGGGGTTGGGCCAATGGATGTGACAATGATGTCCCAATCTTCTGTGATATGTGCGCAACGCCCAACGCCATGTGCAGAAGGCGAATTGCTGTGCCTCTGAATTGTTCCCTGCTTCTTGCGCGTTCCGCTTCAGCTGAGGACACCCAATCAGATCCGTGCATCAGACGCAGAAGTACTTCTGACTAGTCAGGACATTTTTGTCAGTGGGTGCTATTATCCTGGCTGTGTTATTCGGCTATTCGAATAGCACCGCATGCGCACGTCAAAAGACCCATCATTAACGGTTGGGGAGCAGTAGCAACCCAATAGCACCGCCGATGCTATTCGCCGCCGAGTGGTGCTATTCTGGGCCCCAGGCTTGCTTTTTGCGTTTACATTTTTATTTTTACGCTTTTTCGTGTACAGGCTTGGTTTTTACGTTCACGTTTATGTTTTTACTTTGACGTTTTTATGTGTAAAACGCAAATTTGCAAAATATCCTATTTTTATGGCTATTTTTACTTTTTTACGTCTCCCTGGTACACACAGGCTACACGCTGATAGTTGTGTACAATGATCAGTCCTCCGCCATCTCCAGCACCCGCAACACAATGTCCACCTCGCCCTTGGCAAGGGCGATGATGGTGTTTAAAAAAGCCTCGTCTTCCGCCCCTTCCAGGGCGTCTGGCTGCCACTCTCCGGACTCCGTAAGTCTGTATGTACTGTCCTTATGTAAACCGGGCAGTTCTTACATTGTATTTACGTACTTTTATGCATTTTTACCCGTAAAAACGTAAAAACTATTTTTACGGGTAGAAACGTAAATACGATAAGTTTTTACACTGTAAAAACCAAGCTTGTACGTGGAAAAACGTAAATTTGCAAAAGGGCCTATTTTTACGACTATTCTTACGTTTTCCCGGCTCCCTGGGACACCCAGGTTACACGATGAAAGTTGCGTACAATGATCAGTCCTCCGCCATCTCCAGAAATCACAATGTCCACCGTGCCCTAAGCAAGGGCGATGATGGCGTTTAACAAAAACTCGTCTTCTGCCCCTTCCAGGCGTCTGGCTGCCACTCTCCGGACTCTGTATGGCTGTATGCACTGCCCTTATATGCACCGGGCAGTTTTTACGTTGTATTTACGTATTTTACGCATTTTACGTGTAAAAACGCAAAAACTATTTTTAAACATAAAACCGTAAATACGATTAGTTTTTGCGGCGTAAAAACCAAGCCTGCTGGGCCCTTATAGCACCGCTCGAGACCAAATAGCACCCCGGAATAGCACCCGGTGCTATTTGCGCAGAACATTGTAGTGCTCCCGTGACGCTATTCGGCGCAGGAATAGCACCCACCATTGCGGATGCGCGCAGGGGAGCAATAGCACTGGTGCTATTCGGCAAGTGCCTTAGTAAGGTAGCACGGCAGCCAATGAGAATCGTTCCTGGATAGCGCCACCGGTGCAATAGCACCGACCGATAAAGATAAAGATGCTCCCAGGAAACGTCCAAGGGGAAACACAGGAGGGAGTTGAAACCGTGAAATTGAAAATCCACTCCCGTCAGCCGCCGTGACTCCACGGCGCAAGATTGCCCGATCAATGGGCTTTGCCTGCGCAGCGTTTGAACAAAAGCACTACAGCACAGTGCATGACGTCAGCCCGGCATCCCGATCGGCCCTGAATCACCAGACGCCTTGAGCCGCTGATCGCCCAGTACAGCCCCCAGTACAGCGGCGGCTGCCACGCCAACGGCCCCCCCGACAGCCGCCCGTTCGCTCTCGTCCGCCAGGCAGACTGCCGCCACTACACACGGGGCGCATTGGGCCGGGGCCAAGCTGTGGAGAGCCCTCCCCTGCCCTCTCCGACCCCGCAGGCGGCCACACTCCCGGCCATCCCCCCACGGTCCCCAGGCGGCAGCCGCAACGTCCCTGCTCCGCCCGCCCGCGTTTGCTCTCCCTGCCAGGGCCCTGGCTCTCGATCTGTTCTCCCAAGCCCGATCCGCGCAGCCAGGCTGGAGCGGCCGCAGTCATGTCCGTCGCGGGCCAGTTCCGAGAGCGCATGGCGCGCGTGGTGGTCGATCTGAACAACCTACTGGCGGACTCGCAGTCCGGGTCGCTCATCCAGGTGGGGGGGCGGGGGAGGGCGGCGGCCTTTGCTCGCGGGGAAGATTTCATGACCCCGTTCGGGCGGGTGGGGTCTCAGTGCTGATTTTGAGGTGTGGCGTCGCGGCGCAGATATGGATGCCGGACAGGGAGAACGGAACCGCCCAGCTGCAGACGCAGGTGCGGGGACTGGGGCGGTGCCTGGCAGTTGTGGGGTAAATTTGCGTGGGCGACTTGTGGCCCTAGGGCAATTGCTGGAGAAGAGGGGCGGATGCGGCGCTCCGCCTTGGGGGGGTGGGCGGTATTGCTGCCCTGGGCGAGCGTGGTTGGGCGGAGCTTTCCAGGGAAACGGACCGCGATCGAGGCGCGCCGGTGTGCGCGTCCCCGACGCCCGTGGCCCCCGGCCCATTCAGGGGCAGCGCCCGCGTGCACAGGAGCTACAACCCTCGCGCGCAACCCGACGCCCTCCCCGGCGGTCGCCGGTAGCCCAGTCCTGCCTTCCTGCCCTCAGAACCCCCCCCCCCCTTCCCCCCCAGCCCTTGTCCACGGCCACGCAGAACCACGGGCCTCCTTTTCGTGGGGCTCTCCTTCGCTGCTGTTCCGGCGCCCACGCGCTCCCGCACAGCCTCACCGTGCACCAGTGCTTCCCCGCCAGGCGGTGCCCCGCTCGCCCCCTGAATGCCTGCGGCTTCCAGATGGGGTCGACGGTTCCCCTTGGGCCCAGTGAGGGCCCAGGACTGAGGCCATGGTGGCCATGGGTGGTGGCGCAGGGCCTGCCATACGCGGTGACGGGCACGGGCGACCTGCTGGCGCTGTTTCGCTGCATATCGTGCCGCTACCACTTCAGCACGGACGTCATGCAGCCCAAGCTGCTGGGCGCCCCCGGGCGGGTGTACACCACGCTGGAGGTGAGCGTCCGATCGCCCAACGCCGATTGTGCCGTCAACGGTTTCCGCTAATTGTTGAAGCCTGGCAATTGGCCTGATGGGATTTGGACCGGCCCAGGGATGTCTGATCGACCAGATGCGGACCTCCCTGGGCCTCAAGGCTGATGCCCGCCAAGTCGGGAAGCCCATTGCGAGGTCGGGGTGCCTGATGCCGTGGGCTCAGGGCCCGGCGGCCGGCGGATCTGTACGCCGTACCTGCACGGGTCCCTCGGAGGCTTGTTTGGGAGCGGCGGAGGGAAAGGCAGCCTCGCAATTTAGGGGGCAAGGGCCATGAGGCGGGGGAACCCAATGGCAATTGGCCCTGGCCTGGCTCCATCGCACTGAACTGTGGGCACTGTTGCTGCTGAGCAGATTCTTGCTTGGATTTTCGCTTGCAACGTTAGAAACCATTTTGTCTTTTCTTCGAAAGGACTGAGGCCCAATCCCATCCCTGACTTCGGGCACAATTGCCCACTCGAATCCCCATAATCATTGTGTGAGATTTGCAACCATCACACACATCTGACACATCGATCCCTTTGGCTGGCCAGCCGGAGATGTGCAACGACCTGCAGAAGTACCACAAACAGATCTACCTCAGGGTGAACGAGGCACAGCGGTGCATGGTGCATTCCACGGTGGTGATGCCCTTCTTCGAAACTCCCACCAGGGAGAGGCCCGTTGGCGTCCTGGAGGTCATAAAGACTGCCAAGAATGTGTCTTTCAGCGACTTGGTGGAGCGCCTCTCTGAGGCTCTGTCTGTAAGTGCAGCCCTTGCCGCATCGCACACCTGCAGGCCTTGCCACTAGCATGCTGTTTTTTCCCCACAGTGTGTTTATGGATCAACACAAATGCCCATAAAAAATGGGGGGAGAGCAAAGCTGCCAAATGTACAGCCATCGTTGGTGCATGTGGACGAAGCATTGATTTTGTTACTGGCCCACTTATTGTCCCCATCCACGTGAAACTACCCACACAAGGCAGTGAGGAAATTCCAAATGGAACAGGCCTCAGCAGCATGGTACCTTGTTTTCAGTCTAGTTTGTGTGTTCAGTGGCATCTTCGCTTTTGTTTTGTCTTGTGGACTAAGCTGTGGCAAGAGGATACCACTGTTCGAAACACACTACCCGTGCTCTCATTCTAGATTACATGTATTGCTCCCAACACGATGCTCTGCTGGTGAAATTTTCTAATTGGGGTGATCGTCACCATGCAATGAGAAACATGCTGGGAACTGGGCAACAGGGCTTGTCCTTCTGCTGTACAGAAGCTGTAGGCGTATCCAGGTACACAGTATGCCTGCAGTCCACACTGCACCATATTTGGCGTTTCAAAATTTATGCGAAGATCCTCATGTCATTGCAGAATGGCAGCTATATTTAATGGCACAGCTCTGGAGAAATGTGGAAGAGAAGACTCTGTTGACAGAAAGCATTGCCAATCAACAGATATGCATATCAACAATGCCAATACAGTCTGTTGATTGGTGCCTGCATCGCATGCAGGCCACACTTGTCCAGTTGTGGGCATGGGTGGGCGTTGGCCTTGTTGGGAAGGCAATGTCTGGTGTGGCGAAATGCAGAAGAATAGCCTCTTTACAGTGACACAAGTTGTGAGAATGCAGAAATATCAAGTGTATACAGCAAGTGTACACATCAGGTTGGTGTGGAGGATTTTGGCCCAACGTTCACAGTTAGGGTGGCTTCTTGTCCACCTTCAACCTTGCCACATGATTTATTTCACAAGTGCTGCTTGACACATCGAGCTGCTGCTGCCGCTGCTTGGTACAACAAAGTCACAAGCTCGTTGTGTGCTGTTCTTTGCCAGCGGGTTGATTTCTACTCTTCAGATATGGACAGCCGCAGCCTCGAGCTTGGGCTTCGCCAGTGGCCCTTGGACGTGGACAACTCCTTGGTGGAGGTTGCGCGGAGGGCGCAGGTGGAAGAGCTCCCTGTGGATGGTGAAGAAGCATCTGGCACAGGGGAAACAGAGGCAGATGCATCACCAAACAAGTTGAAACGGAACTTACCCAAAATTAAGAGAGATCCCTCTCCAGATGCAGACCATGCAGGAACTTCGAAACCTGAGAAAGGTTAGGACAGCTTCAGGGGAAGCCAGTTGGAATGCTACTGTTGTGGGCCAAAGTGCTGTTTGAGTTCATCTAGAATTTTCTAAAGTCATCTGAAATTGGTAAGAAAGTGCCTTTGAACCCTGTTTTGGCGACTGGAGGTATGCTTGTGTTTGGTCCCAGTCATGAAAGTGTGTGCTCTACCCGTGGAATGGCAGATGCTCCAAAGGATGTCCGAGCTGAGAAGAAAGAACAGCCCATGCACACAACCCTGGGCTTGAGCAGCTCCGCTCCAAACCTCACTGCACAGCTGGACACAAGCCGGTGCGTGCCACCATCACACACATGGCATTTGATGTTTCCTTGATGTCACGCTGATATCTTACCTGGTGCAGTGACTGCATTTTTAGATGGTAAAGTATTGCATCCAGGCACATGTTATGCGATTTGGGGCACTTTGGCGTCTAAGGAGGATTTTCCTGGCCCAGAGCATTAACATGCAGGGTGTCTCATGCGTCCAATGCTTGCTTTGCGCTGTGAGGGTAATATATGGCAGCACCACGTGGTCCTGGAGATGAGCGGGCTTGACATGGCATGGCTCCTGTGCTTTGTCCTTTGCGCAGCTGCGTCCACTTCTTGGGCGAACTCCCACTGTGCCCCCATGAGAGAGGTGCTCAACCTTCCAAAATTGTTGTTGGAACACCTACCGACCTGCTCGGTGATTTAAGCACTTGTGCACGTAGTCCCAGGGCTCCCACATACAGCATGTGAGCATCGGCCAGTTGGCACCTGTTGTGTGTCCTTTGCCTATCTTCTTATGTGCTGGTGAATTGCACTTTTGTGAACAGCAGCTTGAACTTTCCATTTCACTTTGCAGGTCTCAAGCAGATGCCTCTGCCAGCATGCCTCAGGTTGTCGGCGGTGTGCCATGCAGCGTCAACTATCCATTCCCCACCTACTTCACACCGACGGTGGCTGGGGCCGGGGTGTGCTATCCCAATGGTGCGCAGCACCCAGGGATGCCATATATGACTGTTCCCACCATGCAGGGCTCCATGCCAGTCATGCCGCAGTTTGGCCTCAACCAAGCGGAGCTGCCTGCAGCCCCCCGAATTGCTGGGCCCTTGAACCCTGCAACGTTCAACCCTGTGAACAGCACCCAGGTGGGTACTTGGGGTCCTAACTGCAGAACAGCAGGCAAAACAGGCCTAGGCACTCGAGGGGAATAGGGGAACTATCTATGCAGCTTGTGGTGAATGCCACTTGCATTGCGCATTGAGAGTTGTGCATTATTATCTTTGCTACAGAGAAGTGTCTTGCAGAGATTTTGCTCTTTGGAGTGGGTGGGGTGGGGTGGGGTGGGGTTTGGGGGTTTGAGGTGCCACATGTCACCTTCTGCTGCTTGCTAGTGAGGCCGTGTCTGTTCTGCATGATGGTACAAAGGCCTTGTACCCAATGGTGCCCAACATCACCTTGTAGTTTGATGGGCAGTGTTTTGTGCTGCTTTTGATGAGCCTGGCCAGTAACTTCCGTGTGCCACTCTTGTCAGAATCACCTTTGCATTGACACATCTGTGCTTGGGTAATCAGGACATGGCGAGCGCGATGTTGCACATGCAAAACTTCCAGTCCTTGCTGCAGGAGATGCAACCAGGGGATCGGCGGGTCAAGAGTGATATCCGCAGAGCCAAGACAAGCATGGGCACAGGCCGGCACCTGACGTTCGATGATCTGAAGCGCCACATGAATGTGGGTCTGAAGGAAGCTGCGGCACAGCTAGGCATCTGCCCCACAACGCTGAAGAGGGCGTGTAGGAGGAACGGTATCACACGGTGGCCTTGCCGGCAGCTGGCTAAGCTAAACAAGACGATGGGCGACATGGGGTACAAGGGTCCGCCCCCAGATGATGTGCTGGAGTCAGCCTTCAGGGGCCAGCTCAAGACCAGCGACCTGCCAAAGGATTTGAGTTCCAGTGAGTTTGGCTGTTGTCCTGTGCATCACGAAGCAACAGTCACATGACTTGCATTCCTATAGATGCCGTTTGTTGAAAACTGGCTGAGTACAATAATTGCACCTGTGAAACAACGATGTGGTGCATGCGATCGCTGCTGATACCACTACTCCAAGCTTTTTGATGGCTGTTTGGTGCTTGTGTCCGTTGTTGTTGTATGACCAAATGGGGAGTGCTCTGTTACTTTCAACAAAAGGGTTGTCCCACACCAGCCCATGCATGTGCACCAATGTGGTCAATGTGCAAAAGTCACTGCCCGCAGTAGGGCTTAACATTGTCCAATTGCCAACAAAACGATTGGATTCAATTAGGTCTGTGGCACTTTCATTACATCGTAGTTTGGAACAAAGAAGAAAAGTCCCCTTGCCCTGGCAACGGAGGGGGAAAGGGGAAAAGGGGGGGTGGGGTGGAGGTAAACTGTGCCTGTGTCGGGAAATCAGTCGATCCTGCTTTGATAACTTGTATCACTATAGGACAAAAGTTTACAAATTTCAGGCGATGTTGTCAAAGGTGCTTCAGTACAAGCTCACCCAGCTGAACAGCCCTGCAGCAGTAGAAGCACTGCTGCTGTGCCACAAGGGGAAGGAGAGTGAATACTCAAGTTCCGGGAAATGCTCACTACTCTTCTGCATGCCAGTGAATTTTCCATCAAGCATGGGCAGAGACGGTTTGTCAGGGCTTTGCCATGTTCTGTTGTGAAGCTACAAACTTGCCTCATCGACGGTCGAAACAGAAGCATGGGCAGACGTTTGTTTCAGTCACTGTATATGCCCCACGGTAGTGGCTTCAGTACAGGTGACCTTCCAGGTGCCCCTTTGGCCAAGCTGCAGCAGTGGTTGAGGTTTAGTTCTGTGTGACAGTGGGGCACTACATGTGTCTTGGCAACTGAAAACTCCTGTCATTGGAACAGTCCACCTGGAAAAGGGCTGCTCTGGTTGGCGCATGTTCGACCTGGATTGCACTGCGGCCCTGTGGACAGCATGCTGATATGTTGTGCTTGATTGTGCACCAGCCGAATTGAACACATTGGGTGAGGCTGGTGGCGCCACTACCCAGAGTTTGGACATACAAGATGTGCGCAGGAGGCTTGCTGACGGTGTCAGTTCCGCACCAGCAGAGCTCAACGTTTTGGCGGGCTCCAGTTCTTCCCATGGCTTTCTGTCAACTGTGCTTGGAGAGCAGGTTTGCTGTGGGCGTCAATTGCTCTTCTTTTCATCATGCCTTGTGGAGTTTCAACTGAGTTCAGTGTGACGTGTTCCTGTGGCAGCAAAATATTGTTGTGGCCATGACCAGGATTATGCTTGTGGACAACACTGCAGTGGTTGCATGAATGTGCCTACAAATGCTGCCCTCACTGATGAATGTGCTGTTGCTGAATCTGCAAGCACTGTCAAGATACAACTCTCTGCATGCACCCCACCATCCTCTGACAAGCACAAACATTGGGGATGCCAGTCACAGAAGTGAGCAATTGGTGCATCAAGGCCAAAGAGTCTGCAGGAGTCTCTGGATTCGAAATGCACGAACGGATGAACAGAAGAACTGGTGGTTGATGGTATCCTGTTGACTGTGTCATATCCTGCAGGACTACGAGTGGACAACAACTGGCGATGATGCTGACGATGACATAGGCGTCGACGAGGACGAGGACGAGCCAGACCCAAACCGCTCTGCTGGTCTGCAGTGTAGTGCTATGCCTGGCAACCCTGAACAGGATGCCAAGATTACTGTACCCCTTTCGGGCGCGGCCACATCTGCCACAATGGATATCCCCTTCATGGCTGGTGTGTCAGATCCACAGGGCGGGGTACACCAAGGGTGTGGTGGTCAGTCACGCCAGACTATCCCGGAGGGCGGTCTCATGCTCGCTGATTTCCTGCAGGACACCTTCGATGTCGGTCATCTGGACAGGCTAGATATTGACATGCCAGATCTTGGGGAGCTTGGCCAACAGGCGTCTTAGCAAGTTGTTTGTGTGCCATTGGTAAGGGGCAGCAGAATTACTGCCCTCCGTATTATGAGAGGCATGGCTGCATCGCAAGCTGGGCCCAAGTTTGGGACAAAGGTTTACCGCCAGACAGGGGTGCTGGATGAAGTTGCTGTTGTGAGTCAGTTCCGTGAGGCCGGAAATCAATTTGCTGTTGTATTTTAGGGGGCATTTGTTTGTGGGTGGGTGGGGGGTTGGGGAAGGAGGGAACGCGCATAAAATGCACGAGTTCTATTCGTTGGAACGTGGGTGGTGTGTTGCGGAGAGGAGAACACAACTTATGGGGGTGCGAATATTGCTTTGTGTTTCAAGGAGTGTGCCTTTCTTTGGGGTGTTGGGGAATGGTATTGAATTCTTTTCATTAGGCTTTCACGAGGGATGTGAGAGGGGGTGGGGATGGGGTTTGGTGGGTGGTGCATGGGGGGATTGGACTGGGAGCTGAGGAGTGACACCCACACAAGCTGTGGCTACCAAGATCTGTTCATATTGGAACACTTCACTCTGAAGTGCATGCCCTCAACGTGATGGCTGTGCTTGCTACTGTGGATCATGCTTGGACGCAGCACATGTGTCTCATGCCAGTATCAGAACCTGGCCTCACTTGATTGGGGCTTGGGCTTGAGGATTGCAGTGTTCCAGGTCTCAGGCATGGAACTTGGTTGCCCTTAATCAGAATGTACCGTTGTTACCTTGGTGGCGACCTCCCAGGCCGTGCTTTTCTTGTTTGGAAGGTATTGGCGGGTGTACAGATGGAACGTTAGCATTTGTTTATTTCTGTTTTCATTGCTTGGGGCTTCTCCCGAAACATGGCGTCTGCGAGGCAGGAATGTGGCTTTCGGGGAGCAATTTGGGATTGAGGTGTGCTTCAGTCCAGTCGAGTGCACTGACCAAGTGTGGAATCAAGACACAGCACGTGGCCTTGTGATTGGCGATCTACATATGCACCTCTTTGTGGTTGTCGTCAGTTGTACCATAGAAAATATACGCTGTAAATTTTGGTGGTTGCAGAGTGGCAGTGCGCCAGAATCACGTGCATGCATCAGGAATGGAATTATGTGTGGCAGCGTGCAGTGCTGCTTGCCTCTCTGCCCTGCAGCTTCCACCGGTGCAGCGCCACCTCAATACCAGGAAATGAAGTAGCCGGAGTGAGCGGAATAGATGCAGTGCCACTGAGTGAAGAAACTCAGACGTGGTTGTGTGGAGAAGGACGGTTCTGGAAGAATTGCCTGGTAGAGCACGACGACAGTGGTGAGGTTCACAACTGTGGATCTTAGAGACGATGCGAATCGTGTGTTGCACCAACAAGATGGCCAAGGCTGCTCCTGCCACTCTGCGTGGCAATTGCGAGGCGTGATCGCCTGCTGTGTGCAAGGAGCTTAGCTTGTTTGTCATAGCAAATGTAAACGAACAGACAATGTCAATGCAGCAATGTGGTCAGTTGTTCGAAATCAATCGTGCGAATACAGAAACGGACATGACGAAACATCTGAATTTGTCCACCTGTTTGAAAACAGCGTCGAGGTACGGCGAATCGGAACAAGTTCACTCCTTGGCCATATGTTCACGTCCGTCCAATCAATGATGCCGTCGCCCACTGCCTCCACAGAGGCAATTGTGTCATTGGAAAACAGGCCATCAACCAAGACCCACCCAAGAGTGTTTGGGTGCCACGTTCCCGCCTCCCGCATGCACCTGATTTAGGGAAGGCGCTATGTTGATTTTGTTGCTCCTAGCGTCAATTTGACATTCGCCCACGCACCTCACCCACCTTTCTTCGGCGTCAATCCCTATGTCGATGCAAGGATGACTCAGCAACATTGACTAACTGTGGTGCGCAACTTCTAGGTGGTTTCGAGGACAAAAAACAGTCGAAGTTTTGCTGGTTTCGGTGGGCTGAAAAATGGGATTTGTTTGGGGCGGTTTCTGCAGATTTTAAATGCCATTATAGGCGAGGTGGGCAGCCTCAACGGCTGCAAATTGATCCGTTCTAAGGCTTCCTTTGCAGGTCGAACACTTGCAAGAGGTTCAGGAACAAGTCACAGGCTGTTTGCAACTTATCAGTGGCGTGTGTGGGCACCTTCCCTCCTTATGTCGATTTTGTGGCAGTTATATACTCTCTTAGTGTTGTACGTCTGAAAACCCCACCCCAACCCTCCACCCCTTAGCATAATTTGATGCTAAGCGTGATGCAATCGACATAGTGTCTTCCCTTAAAGCGCGGTATGGATCATGACAAGGATCTTTTCTTCTTTGGCAGGAGCTTACCTTTGAGCTGGCATTAGATCCTGCCATAAGCTGACGACGCATACTTACATATTACACTGATCACGACCATCAGGGTGAACATGTGCATGACCGCCCTCTGTTCTATAGTTCCCAAGGTGGGCAGCTCTGCAATGTGTAGCATGATGCATACATGTGCATAAAATCAGTCGCAGAGAGTGCCTTGGATTCATTCAAGTTGACTTTGCACACTGTTGATCACACCCAATCTCTCCTTATTTCTTGCACCCAATTCCCTAGAGCCACAGTGCCACTAGTCATGCCCCCAGTACCACCTCTCATCCATTGTCTCCTTGGACGGTGTTGCCCCTGCCCCCAGTGCTCGTGGCTTATGCCGCAGCTGGCATTTTGAAAGCGCTTGTGCAGTTCGCGTCGCTGGGCAACCAGAAAACCGCGAAGCTGATAGCACCAGCTTCTGTAACTTCCTCGCGCCTGTTGTGGAACTTCCACAGATTCTCCCTCTAGATGCATGTGGTGGACATATTTTTCATTGCTGGCGTGGAGCCGTCGCTCAGCTTCTCACCATGTAGGCGATGACCGGGCGTGTTGAACACGAGTGTTTAAGTTGCCAAAAACACATAATCACCTCATAGACCTGCGATGATCTGCATGAATACATACATTTGTGTTCTCTAAGGACCTGCTGTCCCAGCCAAACCGTGTTTGCATGTTTGGCCATCGCCTCCGCTGATTATGCCACACAGGGGGCAATTCGGGCCGGCCTCCGAGCATATTTCAGACACCAATGGCGCTAGGCTACCTCCTGCTGCTGTTGCCCCTTCATGAGCGGCGGCGAGGAGCGGCGATGCTGCCACCATGGCGGCATCAGCAGCTTTGGAGTGGCAACAGGCAATGGCGCCTCCGCCCCTCCCTCTCTTCCCCCCATCAACACCAACATTGCTGTCCTGCGACATCTCCATAACGCCAGTGGGGTGAGCGCAATGTGCAGTCGCCTCCAGCTTGCTTGACTGGCGTGGCGGCTGGGTGTTCGGTACACATGTCATCGCATCACCCACACGTCTGCAATCATATTTCTACAATCTCTCGACAATTGCTTCATGGCTCATGTGAACGTTCACCTCAACAAATCGGCCACGCCATAGAAAGCACATCCGACTTGTTAAGCCATAGTTACTGATACACAGAGGGCCGTGCCCATGCGTAGAGCTAGTGGGTGCCTAGCTTTGTTTGAGAATGCTGCGGTCACAACATTGAGTATGGAGTACTTCTGTTCTCATTTCTTTCCTTGGAACCTGATGTACGACTTCCACGCGAAGAATGACGGCTGCTTGTATGCGCTGTGGATATCAGAAGTCTGTTTCACATTTTGATGTGCGTCTTCTGATGGCTGCAAGGCGGCTGCCTCTTATTGCCTTGTTTTGACTTAGTGCTGATAACGGAATCTCTTAGCGTAGATGGTCTTAGCTTCCAGTTAACATCGAGTCTACCAAATAGAGTAAATAAAGTGCAGACACAGAGCTGCGTGATGAAGCCTGACTTTGAAACACGGTGCGCAACATGTGCAACATGCTGAAATACGATTCCCAGCAGCTCGCACACTACTGTGAAATGGCTGAAGAAGCACCACTACGGGACATGGTTGAACAAGAAATCAAGCTTATCAGTTCTCCATAAGACACACAATATTTTGCTTACCAACACCAACAAACATAAAATCTGTTTAGAAATGCAGGATTTCAGGAACGCGGAATGATCTGTGGGCGAATTGATTTGCGTGGATCTTCTGTGTACTGACTCGTGTGTCACAGCTTTGACTGAGATTGAAATTGCGTTGAATGGATGCCTGTTTGTAGGCAGCAACGGAAGCAAATTGGGAGATTCAGTTACCGAGCAATGCTGCATTTTGTGTCGATGCAATGTCCTTCATGCAAAGCCGAAATGCTGCACATTACGGCTCGTACTTCGACATGCGGGCCATTTTGGCAGCTGCATCGCTGCTGATCAGCATTAGCCTTTGGAAGTAACAATTGCTGGACCGAGCTGCAGTATCACATCTGTAAGGATGTGCCGACAATGCTGCGTAAATCGTTGCACCAGTACAAAATTCCAGATGCACCACAGCGCTCGCAATCCATGGAAAAGTCGAAACATTCAGCGAATCGCTTCAATTATGCGCACATCCATATCGGGTCTGGATTGGTGCAGTGTTCTCGTGGCCACAGAACGACCACACATAACGACCGCCGTTCCACTGGGTGGATCAATCAAATTAAATCATCATCATCAAAATCCATGGATTAAATTTGTCACAAAATGACACAACACAGCTCGTGCACCTGGTAGGCGATGATGGGCGTGAAAACCAGGCAGCTAACGTGCTCGGAATCGATTATTCATGGTCACATGTCGCCACTCCTTACTGTCTCATGAAATGCAATGATCTGATCAAGTTTATTGGCAGTAAAAAATCATCCAAAATACACCGTTTCGAACCGTGCAAAGATCATGTACACTCACTCAATCGTTATCACACGATTTTGTCCCACTTTTATACGATAAATACACGATTTGCCACGATTTTTACACGACTTTCAAGCAATTTACACGATTTACACGGTAGACGGTTTTTAAAACCGTGCATTTTGGTATTTTTACAAATGGCACTTGCTCGACATTCAAGTGAGCATTGCTTTGCATGGGATGGCCCGAGCTGACCGCCACCATTAAAATTGCCAAAAATATTGATGAATTTCTTGGATACTATGCTCATTTTGTTTAACTTCGTTTGCCTCATAGGATACCTCTTCAACCACAGTAATGTGTATATGAGACAGCATGAGTTTCTTCCAGAAATGCGATGCTGCTCATATGGAAATGCCTTGATCAGGATATCTTGTCCACAAGAGATACTGTGGAGAAGTTGTGGACGTGTCGTTTCCACAACTTTACAATGCCTTCTCTTTAATTTCGGTTTGCAAGTTTCTTGAAGGCTTGCAAGTGGCCACGTGAATAAGCTGAGCAGCAGAAATTGAGTGTTTGAATGGTGAAGTGATGTTGAAATACCGGGTTTCTCTCTTCATTTTGTTGCCTCGTCATATTCTATTGATAGTGGTGGAAAGTCCGTCTCTTAGTAGCCCATACACCAAACTGATTTCTGTGTGAAGGACATCTATGGCATGTTTTGTGTTTGTATATGCGCTGAGCGGGCATGTGGTTGAGTTGTTTGAAGGAAGTGTTACGCGCACCAGCCTGATGTGGGAGACGTCCTACTAATGGCCCTTGGTGTGGGGGACGCCCTGCCCAAGGCACGTACTATTCCTCACCCACTGTAACCTTTATCCATATTAGGATACGGGAGTAGGAGGGGTGGTCCCGCCTAGGTGCCCTGTAAGGACCTAGGTGCCCGGCGAGGCGGGTCCGCGGCTCAAAGAGGGCAGGAACCCCACACCCACATCCTATTCGTAACAATTGGTTTCGGAGCCGCCTGAGGGTGGCGGCCACGCTTCCACCTGGGAGCGCGAGAGAGTACAAGACGCCGAAGCCCTTCCCCGGCCTCCTCCATGGAGGCTGAGGAATCGGAGGGGGAAGAACAAGCCCGGGATGGGCAGGCGATCGATACAGCCCGGGATGGGCAAGGAACTGAACAAGCCCGGGATGGGCCAGGAGGTGTAACAGTCCGGGAGGACATGGCTGGACCCTCCACAGCCACATCGGCACCCCAGCAGAAGATGAGCCGATGGAAAAAGTGGATGAGCCGATGGAAGAAGTGGATACCCCGCCGGCGGCGGAGAAGACGCAGGAGCAAGACCAGGACGCAGAGGCGGCGGCGACGTTGCTGAAGATCCCTGGTATCAGAGAGCTCCTGCAAAAGATGGCGGATACCGCGGCCGAGAAGGCGAGAGCGAAGCGGGATGAAGAGACCGCCGAGAGGATCGCCTCGCTGGAGATCGCCGCCAACAAGGCCAAGAAAGAAGCTCGAGAGAAAGAGCTGGCCATGAAGAAGGCGAAGCAGCAGAGCCGCGAGGCCCAAGAAGCCAAAACCTCTGCCGAAGACCAAGTCAAGGCGTTGAGTGACCGCCTCCTGAAGCAAAAGCAGCGGGCCCAGGAGGCAGAAGAGAGAAACGCCCAACAGGTGGTGCCAGCTGTGAGGGCCCCCAGTCCGTCGGAGCTGCCCATGCCAACCATCCCAGAGGAAGACTGGAAGGTTGCTGGCAAGCAGCGCCCCAAGCGGAAGAGTCCATCGCCAGGTGAGCGGCCGATGGAAAGTGAGAAATCTCCATATCAAGGCCGGGAGGCCAAAGCCTTAGGGCGAGTTGAGAGAATGCAAGGTCGGAAGGTCAAGATCCCGGAGCTACGGCTCAAATCCCAGGTGTATGTGAGAACACCTAGTGGATCGGACGGGACTGGAGATGAGTCGCTCACAGAAAGCCCTCAAGCTGTTTGCGGAAAAAGTCCGCCAAGGCCGGGAGGCCATAATTGGAGCCCTCGGAGGCCTGCGCTACCAGAATGGGGGCCGGGTGAAAGCTCAAGGGTGCTGGAGTTCGCTCCAGACACTCGAGATCCATATAGCCGGCAACCACCGTGCCGTGCAATGTGGACAAAGTTCCACAGTGATCTCGTCGATGAGCTTGACGAGGGATGGCGGATGGCCGCCGATCAGTTTGGAGAAAGGTTAACCACCGCCAGACTGGTTAGAATACAAAGGTGGTATGGTCCTGGAATGGCAGATCAAATCGCCAAAGAGGACCCAAATTGGCCAGAAAAGATGGCCTTTGCGCTCAGGCATATCCCGGAACCATGGGACTTGAGCGAGGGGAGTCCAGAGAGACCAGACCCTAATGATCCCCACGAGCGGTGGGAGGAGATCTCGGAATTGTCGTTCTCATCATGTGCTTCTCCTTTGCCGGGTGATATGTCAACCCGTGCACAAGTGCATAGAATGGAGAAGGAGAGACCACGGATTCGTAACCGAGATCGTTTTGCTCGTGCCAAGAAACTGGATGAGCAAAAGGCCAGAAAGGCCAAACAGCGGAGAGAGTTGAAAGCGCTGCGACGTGAGCGGGATCGTCAATTGAATCCTGAAAAGTATGAGCGTAAGCGAGCTCACAAACGCCAGCGCAAGGCTGAGATCAAGCGGTTTTTCTCCGCAGGAGGCAGCCAACAGGCGCAGCGCCTGGAGGTACAGCCCAAGGTCGATGAGCTGGATCCGGCCGAGCAGGCTAAGGCCTTTGCCCGTATTGCCAAGGAGGGGACCTCCACCCGCTGGGCAGACCAGCAGGACAGTAGCGGCAGTGACAGTGGTGTAAACCACCCTGCCTGCTTTGTCCCTCTCCAACCGGAGCCGGCATCGCCATCGGTTGTGGAAACCAGTGGTCCTAAGGTGCAAAGGATGCCGGAGAGGGAGATCCCGCTTGGAGAAGCAAAGGCGAAAGAACAGCCTGATAAGGCCAAAGACCCACCTGCAGAGGCGAGAATACAGCCTAGAAAGGCAAAGGAGGAATCCAAAGGCCCGCAAAGGCCAGTTTCAGGTAAACATCCTGTTGAACTGTCTTTGCTGCGACCTGTTGTGAAAAATACACAGACGCGTAACCGTGCAGAAATTGGTGATTCTGCTGGTAACGATGAGATTGTGTATCTCGGTTCAGCAGGTGAACCTGCCAGTCCAATTCCTCGGGAAAGACGGGAGACATATGAGATCCTGCAGAGGCAGGAAGCTGCTTTGCAGAAAGCAAAGGCGGATGCAGAGAAAGCTGCACAGCTTCGTTCCTTGATGGGGGATGAAGACTATGCAGCATATCTGGAGCTGCAAGAAGCAAAGCAGATTTCTCATGGACGGCAGGAAATTGCCTATAAACCGGCGAAACCGGGGCCTGGATACCAGGAACACCGCGCCCAGCAAATGGCGGCTGATCAAAGAGGACGTGCCAAGGTGCCGCCCGAGGCTGCAAAGCCCACCCCAGTGATGCGTGTTCCTGTCATCCAGGACACGAGGGGCTTTTGGGATACGCTGGGCGCCTTCCATGACCCTCATTGAGGGGTATACTTT